>CAMOHE010045163.1:34336-55286 GCA_946598075.1 Artocarpus hirsutus | reverse complement strand
ACCCAATGATATGTTATGTTATGTTATGTGTCATGTTTGGTTTGGGATTAGCTACCTCTCTCCTCTCATGACGGCGCGCCTATGATGATGATGTTATGGTGCAACACTTGGGCCCTTAAGATAAAATGAATAATGATTTAATATGGTTGATGTAATGAAAGATATGTTCCTATGAAAATGTGTATAGTGCACTATTATGATGATGATAATGATGAAGTTGATGATGCTCATGAAATGTTTTTTAAGTTGTGAGAATTACAATGTACTTACTAAGCATTAGCTTATTCAAGTTTTACATCATGTTGCAGATGAGGGTAAGAAAGTTATGGAGTAGGCAGAGGACACTGATAGGCGTGTGAGCTAAAGAAGATGATTTACAAATAGAAGAATGCTAAGGAAAGAGATTTTAATGAAATAATCCATGATTTATGAATTTGAGTATGTTTATAATTTTAAGGATAAGTTTTATAAATTTTGAGAATGTTTGTTTATTAGACTTTTATTATTTTATAAATTTTCTTCCGTATTTGAAACTTTAAAACTTGTTTTAAAAGAAATTTTTTTTTACAGTTCGGCCTGCCGACCATTACTGGTCGGACTGCCGAAGATCATTAATCGGCCTGCCGATTGCCAAGTATTGGCCTGCCGATCTTGTTGATTTTTAAAACCCCATTTGCAAAGCCTCGGGTGGCCTGCTGATGGATGACCTTCGGCCTGCTGGTCGAGTTTGGCCTAACGAAATCCAACGTTTGGCCTGCCGAAATGTGTTCAAAGAATTTTATTTTTGTGTTCAAAGGTTAATTTAATTTTCTATGATATTAGCAAACTATTTACAAGATGTTTATGGAAAAGCAAATTGATATAATTAAATAATTTATAATTTCTCGTAAATTGAATTGTATTAAAAAAAAATGTATGTATGGATCCTGGGTATGCTTTTCCAAACTATGATTTCAAATACATGTTATAATTAATAATAGTTTTGCTTCAATTAATGGTTTAATGAATGAATGTAACGACATCTGTAACGTCCGAAAAGGGGGCATTACAGGGCTTCTCTCGACCCCTCTTGTTAGGCACCCTCATCCCGGTTGTTGTCTCAAGTTTCCATCTCGGATCATGGGCTTTTCTAGCACTAAAATGTTGATGCTTATCGTAATATGGTGGCAGATCAACACCACGTGCGGCAGCGTAGGGTGTACAGCTCTTCCCTGCTCGTCTTTGCTTGTTCGTGTGGACCTGCAACAAGAAGAGGGACATTTTGGAGGCAAGAAAGAAACAAGTTAGTCAGTAGACAATCGCTCTTTGACGCTTAAGGCAGGTGTTGCTTGGCAGAGAATGAGAGTTAGTTAGGTAGGAAGGAGTATGCTTGAATGCACCTAATTTATATGTTGCCACTTGGATTGGGTGTTAAGTGGGTTTTGGCCACGACCCGTGTGTCACATCAAGGTATGTCAGGAGGCAGAAGACAAGTGTCATGCCCTCCGTCGATGGATTGCTTCCTATTTGATGGCAAGTTGTCCACCATCTGTTGGCTAGTGATGGCAAGTAGCAGCCTACTTGCAAGTAAAAAGAATCTGACTCGAGGAGGCGACTGGTTGTGGCGCGACCTGGAGGGCCCTAAAAAGCATCTCGGATAGGTGATCTGGGCTTATTAGGATCGAATATTTGCTCCCAGTGGCTCCTACCAAGCTGGTTTGTCGACCACCTGGAGTAAGGCTCCTTGACGGTGGCCCCAAGCTCACCCCCAACAAGGCTGAATATGGCAAATACCTGAGGTATAAGGACCAAGATGGAAAATCCATACTATTATTATTACATTGGCACAATTATGATGAATAGGTTCAGAAAACCATGGCCTATCATTACCAGTTAAGTACCATGCTTCGACGGTACCCAAAAGTTAAGTAATGCAGAAAGATTAGTTGAAAGAAAAATGATAAAAGGAAATATTTGATTGCATTCTCATTATTCTTCATGATTATACGTTAGTTTCTACTTACTGAGCCTTTAGTTCATTATAGTTCTTATGATGTCGATAGAGATTTGTTCATATTCCATGTTTTAGATCAGCTTTTGAAGTTTATTTTGGAATTCTATTTTATCAAACTTAGGAGCTATGTTATCGTTTTGTAAACAGATATATTACTAACTGTAGATGTGATGGGTATACTCCACATCCCATTTTTGAATATTATATATGTTGTAAATAAGAAAAATAAGTGAAACAATAGTTTCAAAACTCTTTTGTACTGAAATGAATATTTTAAGTAAACTATAACATTTATAATATAAATGAAAGGTTAATACTTTTTATCCTAACTAAATAGGATTTCCACGAGCTTATTAGTAAGCTTGAGGAGTATTACATAATGTCCATGTATAGCTAAAAAAATATTAAGGGGATTAGAACTGTTTAGACTACTAAGTTCTAATCTTGGCTTGAATATTCAGGTTTGTGAGCTGGAAAGTCATGTTATTATTGTTGGAAAAATGTTTTCTAGGTTGGGAATACCAGGTATTTATAGGTACAGTTAAGGGCAATCTTGTCAACTGTGCTTGTTGTAAGGTTAGCTAGGACATTTCACAACCATTGCTTTAGCATACTTGCTATGATACCGAGTTGGCCTAACTATGCACAACATACTAGGTATAGGTATGAACAAAGTATGATACTGGGTTTGCCTTCTATGTACAGTATATTGAATATCATGTTGACAATACCAGGTTGGCCATAATAGGTTGGTCATACCAGGTTGGCAATACCAAGGAAATACTAGGTTGACAATACCAAGTTGGCTGTATGAAGTACCAGGTTCAATATACCAGGTATAGTATGCCACTAGGTACAATACACAAACTAGATAGAAGGCTGATTAAGCATGTTATAGTATACCAAGTATCATACCAGGTACGAAAGTCTTATATTGCACTAAGTAGGTGTAGGCTCTTAGTTCAATGTGCCAGGTTTAAGTTTGCATAGTAGCAGGGTCCTTCAACTTGGTTCTAACACATTCCAAGTCATGCCTTTCCTTATACCAGGTTAATTAGTTGAATCAAAATCACTCCAGTCTGATCTCAAATATTTCCCACCTTAATACTGGTTTCACCCTCTGAACTAGATCTCTTTTAAACATTTAGCCCCTGCATGCATAAACGATGTTCTTTTAAGGTATCCATAAATCAAACAGCTCTTTTTCATATAAATAGTGGACCATATCACTATTGGAGCATGTAATTTCAGTACACTTTGCAATACTTCACTTGTGATTAAGCCCTATACTGACAACAATCCTTCTCCAAATTGTCCTATTGATGTAGATGTTCTCTAAGACCTTCAAGGTGATTTAGAAACACTTCCTCCATATCCGTTGCTTTCAATCAATGATCTTTGAAGGTGTGTGGCATCCTTGGAGCATGATGTTCATGCTACAAGGGAGGCTCATGACGCTTTACGCTTTGAATATTATGACCATCTTATTCAAAATGACAACATGGCTCAACAAATAAGGGGCATGAGAATTCAACTATTGTCATGAAAAGCTTATTTATCTCACACTCATGCTGCACTCTTAAAGTGGGAGATTGAGATAAAAGTCATCCTTGCATAGTATGAGAGAAATGTTGAATCCTTGAAGGCAAAAATCCATCGATGGTTCCGCTACTATTTGGATGCAAACCATGCTTTGTCATCCGTATTCCTAACAACCCCTATGCTAATTTGCCATCTTCCATTGATGTATATGAGTATTTAGTCGGGCCATCGTCTGCTGGGGCCTATGGTGTACCATCAACTCCATAGATGGATAAAAAGAAAGGATATCCTTCTGCAAGGAATGAGGCTATGAAGTGCCCTTGTACCTCTTATTTTATTGTTGTTTTCCTTTTTTTTTTTGAAGCCTGTAAGCCACCTTTTTGCCAAGAAATAAGGGGCCTGTTTGGTAGTGTTTTTAAAATGGATGAAAATGGTTTTGTTTTAGAAAATAAGAACTTTTAAAGAATTATGATGAGAGTGTTTTTGAAATTTTTGCCTCAAAAAGCATGCAAAAACAATTCCAAAAATTTTCAAAATAATAACAAATGGAGCAAAAATGTTTATCCTTTGTGCTATAAATGTTTTAACCATTATTAGCATTCAAATATGTATACTTTGTTCTTTTTTTATTATATTTCTTTTTATATTTTTTTTTCTAATTAGCAAGTGTTATGAGAAACGAGCAAGATCTTACATACCTAGTATATACACCTTTTTTTAATTAACTTGTAAGAAAGAAAGGCTCTGCGTACCAGGTAAGAAATTTACATACCTGATATGTACATATTAAATTGGCAAGTGTTGCAGTGAAGAAGGATCTTATGCACGTGGTACCTCATTTTGTTATGTTAGCCCAAGAATAGCTATCCAAGAGGGCGGTAAATTGGATTTTTTAAAACTTTTTACAATTATTGAAAAATTCTAGATAAAATATGCTCAAGCAATAAACAAGCAAACTAAGATATTGGAATAAGAAGACAAAAATTAAATTGCATTTAAGTAAAAGAGTAAGGAGAAGAAATGTAAATGCTATTTATAGTAGTTTGACGAATATGCCTATGTCCACTGTCGCAGAGCAAAAACCTTCACTTGACCTCTTGCACTATAAGGCCGTCTTTTCGGCACGATTACTCATTTATACATCGCCAGTGACTTACTCTACCTAAGGCTCACCACACCTTCTTACAATATGACAATTTTAACGAAAATTATCCGACCAAAAATCCCCCAAATTATAAGGCTTTAAAACCTAAAGGTTTAAGGGTAGGATTCACAAGAATTTGGCACACTCACAAACTAATCACTTCAAAAAAATAATTGAATAAAATGTAAGGCTTGTCTTTAGAGGTGTGAGCAATTCTCAAGGAAAATATGAAACAAATTTAGCTCAAGAGAATATGTATGAAATGAATGCTTGAGAAAACAATGTAAGAATGATATCAAATCTCTCTTATGATTCTTAGTTAATTGCACATTGAATGGAGGAGTTTATATAGCCTCCAAGTTCTCAACTTTAGCATAAAAACTCAAATTTTGATCAAAATGGCCATTGGAAGTGGAGTGCTAGTGGATAGAAAACTAGCCCTTATAAATAGTTTGGCAGGCCGAAGTTTGAAAATTTTGAATCAAGACTCCAAATAGTCATCTGATTGGTAGGCCAATATGGTAGTTTGGTAGGCCAAACCTTCAACCATCGGCAAGCCAAACTTAAAGCTCAGTAGGCCATTCAAACATTTGAAAATCAGTGCTTATAAAGCCTTAAATCAATAGGTTGATGTAGGGCATTTAGCAAGCCAATCTAGGTCATCGACAAGCCGGCCAGAAATGGTCAGTAGACTAGAAAATGTTCTAAAAAACTATTTTTGTAAAGACCTGTTCGAGTACCTTAAGTGTAGTTTTAACATGTTTTCACATAGTAGAACATTTTAAATATTATGAACACATATATGCAAAGATTAAAAATGTTTATGAATGCATTATGTGCATGTGAATTTGAGATATTATTTGATCATATTTCTCAATAAGAATCAATCACTTACATTTGGACTAAAAACTAATAAAGTCTTGAAATCTTCCAGTCCATGTGAGTCCACTCCTTGTTGCATCTATAGCCCAAAATTTCTTGAATGTTTATCACTTGATTTTGCTTGAAACTTAAGCTTTGCAACACTCAAGAATTCCATTAGCTTAAAAACACATATTTGTACATATACACAAAAATTGTATTTGTTATCATTAAAACTAGTTTAAAATTACTTTATGAAACCTTGGAGCCAATAATCTCCCCCTTTTTGATGATGACAAAATAATTTCTGATTGTCTTGAAAGTTAATTCTTTTTGCTCCCCTTTAATGTGTGCAAAGGTTTTGCGAATTGAATTTTGAAATAAAAATAAAAATCTCCCCCTCAAATGCATACTCCCTCTTTCACACAGCATAAAATACATAGCAATAAGTAAATATCAATCACTACTATCCTTTATTCCACATGCATCATTCAAAACAACTTTTCAATCACATATCACAAGTCGCATATCAATTTTTCAAACACCGCCAACCTTCACTCCTCAATCAAAACTATCACAAATTCCCACTTTTTAGCATCATGCAAAAAGTAAGATAATATGCATTAAAATTTCATATATTGTCATAAACACACAATCCTTTGTCAAACCACTAAAAGCATCACATAATCCATAATATATATATATATATATATATATATATAAACATAAACATAAGACATTCACAGTTGGCTAGAAGATCCTCCAGTAAAATTCATTTGGCGAAGGAGTTGAAGAATTTCTTGTTGACTGACTTGCAAGTTGGAGATGTCGGTGCCCATCCTTTGTTGTTGCTCATATAGTTGATGCTGATGTATGAAGAGCTCCTATTGGTGAGTATAGAGTTGTTGAAGTGTGATGGCTCCTTCCTCTTCATTTTCTCCTTGAGCCTCAATATTTGCCATTTCAGCTTCTTCTTCCTCTTGCTTACCTTATGGAGCAACTTATTCTCTAGCCTGCATCCACTGGCCACAAACTTCTTTGAAGCCCATCTTGCTAATGATGAGCACACCAAAAGCTTGATGAGGTTTGTAGTGTGCAACGTCTTTCTTATAGGTAATGCGGATATTAAAATATTTGAAAATTTTTGTAAGAAGCATACCATTAGGCAACCCGGCACCTTTCTTTTGTTCAGATACAACAATCATCCATTGCACTAACTAAAGAGGTAGGTTTATCCTAGTCTCGGTTATAATGCAATAGATGAGGTGTAGGTTTAACAAGTGAACTTCATCTTTAAGATCAGCCCTTAGGAGAATGTTTGTGGTGATAAGTTTATGAATGAGGCGACTCCTAGGGGGTAAGGATGAGGCATTAAGCTTTTGAGGTAATCTACCATCAACATTTTCAAAATTGATCATAGCTATATTTTTCTTGTCAAACATCTATGTCTTTACACCATGAATATCATTTCCATCTAAGGGTATTTCTAGTGTTTCTCTCAAAATTGATGGTGTTAATTCAACTTCTCTATGTTTCAACTTCACATTAATTTCCAATGGGTCATAGGAAGCAACTAAGTTTGCATAGAATCCCTTCACAAGCCTAGGGTATACATCCTCCCTCATTGTCATTATGTTTTTCCATTGCAATCTATTAAACAACACCTTTACTGCAAAACTAGCGAAGTCACCAAACAATACATATTGCCCATCTATAATTTTCCTACCCAAAAAGAAATTTACAAACTTTTCATTGGAAAATTCCTCAAGTGTTACCTCTTTGTTAGATGGCTTTTGTGCAAAGGATTTTGTGCATTTTGAAGGATAAGAACTAGATTCCATGGCATTGTTGAACAAGAACCCACGAATTTGAAGAGAATGATGAAGAAAAATAATGGTGGTCATAGATTGAAGAGAGAAAAGGAGAAAAGAGATGAAAAATTCAAAATTTTTGGAGGAAAAGTGACAGAAATCCAAAGAAACTCACAAAAGTTAAAGGAAAATCACAAGAAATTGCAAGATTGAGGTTTGGGCAGTAATTTTCGTGCTCTTTAGGGTGAGAGGCAGTGTGGAAAAAAGAAAAATGAGGAGAAAATAAGGTAGATCAGTAGGCCGATCTCTCAGATCGACAAGCTAAACTTACCTAGTTCCACAGGTTGATATTTCTTATCGATAGGCAAAACTTACCAGGGGTTTGGCAGGCTGAACACTACAATCAAGTACCCTAAAGAAAATTGCAAAAGTACATAATTTAATCAATTTAAGAGCAAAAAGCATTTATTATCATTCAAACAACATATCTAACAATAAATTGATCATTCAAACAAAGAGAACACATCAAAAATACAAAATCATATATAGTGAACATCACAATTTTGTATGAAAAGTCATCATTGATCAAGCATGTGCAAATCCAAAGGGTCTATTAGGCCAAGTCCTCTTTTAACATATGAGATTCCCTCCAAGGTAAGAGGTTTTTTGAATATGTTTGCTAATTGATCATTGTGCTAGTGAACTCTAAAGTGATATCCCCTTTTGTACATGGTCACGTAAGAAATGATGCCTAATTTCTATGTGTTTTGTGCATGAATGCAAAACCGGATTCATAGATAGATTGATTGTACTAGTATTGTCACATAATATAGGAACATAATCATAATTTAAGCTTAGGTCATTGAGTATTTGCTTCATCTGTAGAATTTGAGCACAACAACGAGCCGTCGAAATATATTCAGCTTCCACGGTTGATAGTGCAACCGAGGCTTGTTCCTTGCTAAACCATGAGACTAATGCAAAGCTTAGAAATGACAAGTGCCACTAGCACTTTTTCTATCTATTGTGCAACAAGCCCAATCAGCATTGGAGTAACTCATTAAATCAATGTGTGCGCCTTTTGAATACCATAGTCCTAAATTGTTAATACCACTAAAATATTTAAAAATTTGCTTAACGGCACTAAGATAGGTTTCCTTGGGATTTGATTGAAATCTAGCACATAACTGTTGGAAAAGTAACATACAGCGGAATTTTAAAAATTTATATACCAAATTATTTTCCAAAACACAAGTTTGACATGCTACATGCATATATTAACTAGATCTAACTAACCTCGTTTGCTGAAAAGCTCCCATAATCGGTGAAGAGAAAGGATGCTGTAGAAGGACTCAACCAACTGGCCTTCTTTACTATTCTCTATCCACGACTAGTGAATGTGTGGGCACACTCATATAGCTCTTCCATAGGTGGCTCTCCTTCCAACCAATTGAGAAATACCCAAAGCTATAGTTCGTGATTTGTGAACAACAGCTCTCCAGGAAGTTTTAGAGTCTTACTAGCAGAGGACTCACTCTAGATTTCTCAACAGATCTAAATAATAAAGAGAACTCATTTTCAATTTATAGAGATCAGACCTAGGGGTCAATCATTATCAGATAAGGCCTCAAAATTCAAGTTTGAAGCAGGTTCAAATTTGAATCCATGTAATCAGACTCAGAGTCTAATAGCCGCAGTTGACCATGATACAAAGGCGCAGTTGACCATGCCGTCGTAGATACTCGATTTGAATTTGATTCAAATCCAAGGTTGATCCGATAGATGCTATCTCAACCTATTGGATAATTCCTATCTTATTAGTTCTAGGTATTTTTGATAGAGTCTTAATTTTAATTCAAATAATCCAATAGAAAAGTTATCTAATTAAAATTATCACATCCTGATAAACCTAAACAAATAAGATATTATCCACAATAATTCAACATATTTATCTTGAATTAATTAACCAAATTAATTCAACCAATAAACAAAGATGTTTATCTTAAATTAATTACTAAATTAATTCAACTGATAAATTAACATGAATTATTAAATCCAATTTACTCAAATTTTAGACAATCTAATATTTTAACATAAGTCAACCAATTTAATAGAAAAGCATGCCGTATCATTACAAAATCTTTGTGAGCTAGCAAAAAGGATCATATGGACCTATATAATTCAATCTCCTAATAATTATGAAACCCAATAACCTAGGTATACATTTCATAATTATCAGTTCTAACGCTACTCTACCAAAAGCTTAAAGTTGCACTCTAAACTACATAGAATTACGAAGCCCGAATAACTAAGTCTCCATGACATATCATGATGTATTGTATCGTCATAGGATTATCCATAATCGGCTTAAGGATAAATTCCGTCTTACCTTCCTGATTAGTTTTATCTTACGTTCTATTATCTTACCATTGAAAAACCTACCATCCAAAGACGGTATACCCTTCAAGTACACCTATGTATCTAAATGGTTAAGCGCTCTAGTTTTTCAATTACAAGATAACACATATAAGAAGATGTCAACTACTCCTTAAGAGGAACTATGGATTCCATATCTATGAATAACAGGTCTACTCCATAGGGTTATTAAGAGTCACGCCCCCATAGGATTATCCATAATTGGCTTAAGGATAAATTCTGTCTTACTTTCCTGATTATTTTTATCTTACGTTCCATTATCTCAACATCGAAAAACTTACCATTCAAAGATGGTATATCATTCGTTACGCTTATGTATCCAAATGGTTGAGCACTCTAGTTTTTCAATTACAGAATAACGCATATAAGAGGATATCAACTACTACTGAAGAGGAGCTTGGATTCCATATCTATGAATAACAATTCTATGCTATCAAGAGTCATGCTCCAATGTATTGGCATACATACCAACATAAAAATGTGGATGTCACCATTTGGTATATGAAAAGACATATGTTAAGACAACGGGCCCACTATTCATCTCAGGATTAAGATACAATACATATGATTGTCTAATGTGAATCGATTTTTTGAGGCAAAATTATTAATCCAAATCAATTCACTTTATGTCCCGATCCAACACATCGTCACCTATGACAATGCGCCAACGATTCTATTTATGGAGTCCACCTTCGATCTTCATGAGAAACCATTTCCCTTTAGGGATATAGACAACAGAACAATCTTTGCATGAATAAAGTGCCCAACTTTATTCCCTCGATTACGGATCTTATGATTTAGACCGTTGCCTTAAGAATCGTGTCTTCTGCATAATCTGTCCATCATATGATCAATTCTTAAAGGTTTAGACTAACAATCTCAGACATTTGTTTGCTTAACATACATTCAACAAATATGAATGTAAAGAGGACAATAATTTGGCATATGAATAATATATAAACTCTTTATTGATAAAAATATCTCCAAAAACATATTACATTTTTACTCCTTAAGACAAATATGTCTAACAATCTCCCAGTTGCACTAAGTGAGTAAACGTGATATGTCATGCATCCCTATGGCCTCAATAGGCCATAACGTCCTCTGATGCGATCAAACAAATTTTCACATTTTCATTGTAACATGTCTCCCTTCTACAAAGTCCCTTATTATCACATGATACTTCTAATCAACATGCTTATTCTTCTTGTGAAATCTTGATTCCTTAGGATTAGCTATCACTGTAGTGTTATCACAATACAACGATACCCCTTTTTCCATATCAAGAACTACCTCAAGATCTCCAAGGAACTTGCAAAGCCATATTGCTTCTTTCAAAGCACTACTAGCTGCCACATACTTGGCCTCCATCATTGAATTCGAAGTGCAATCTTGCTTTACACTTCTCCAACTAATGGCACCACTACCCAGAGTAAATACAAAACTAGAAGTCGATCTCTATGAATCTAGATAGGATAGGAAATCCAAATCAGTGTATCCTAAAGGTGTTAAGTCCTCATCCAAATACACAAGCATATACCCTTGAGTCCTTCCAAGTCCTTGAAAATATGCGTGACTATAACCCAATGGTTTGGTCCTAGATCCGCCTGAAATCGACTTACAATCCTGATCGCATAACAAATATCTGGTCGTGTGCAAAGCATGGCATACATGAGACTGTTCACTGCCGAAGCATAAGGCACATTCTTCATGTATTCTCTTTCTTCATCAAACTTTAGAGAGTCTTTCTTAGAAAGAGTAATTCCAGACCTAGATGGTTGCCCACATTTCTTGGAATCTTGCATTGCAAACCTCCTGAGAATCTTATCTATGTAGTTAGCTTGGGATAAAGCTATCATTATGCTCTTTCTTTCCTGAAAGATCTGGATATCTAGAACAAAATTAGCCTCACCCAAGTCCTTCATGTCAAACTACTTGGTCAACCATAATTTGACTGATGACAATGCCCTAACGTTATTGCCAATTAGCAAAATGTCTTCTACATAAAGCAGTAGAAAAACCACCTTCCCATCCTTAATGTGTTTGTACACACATGGTTCATTGACATTTTGTGTGAACCCATAAGTCTTAATCATTTGATCAAATTTTATGTTCCAAGAATGGGATGCCTGCTTAACTCTATAAATTGACTTTAGCGACTTACAAACCTTACCCTCCTGACGCTTGGCTTGAGCCCGTCTGGCTGCTCCATATAAATGGACTCATCAAGACAGCTATTTAGAAAGGCCGTCTTGACATCCATCTGCCATATCTCGTAGTGGAGAACGGTAGCAATGGATAAGAGAATGCGGATGGATTTAAACATGGCTACTGGCGAAAAGGTTTCCTTATAATCGATTCCTTCCTTTTGTGTATATCCTTTAGCTATAAGCCAAGCTTTAAAGGTTTCGACCTTTCCATCCACTCCTTTCTTTCTCTTATAGATCCACTTACACTCTATAGGTTTTACCCCTTTGGGAAGATCTATAAGCTCCCAGACCTAATTATTCTCCATAGACTTCATCTCTGTGTTCATGGCCTCTGTCCAGAGTTTCGAATCAACATCCTCTATAGCCTCTGCGTAAGTGTAAAGATCCCTATCATGTTACCATTGAACATATACTGTTCGGGTTGACACCCAATCCTCCCACTATGCCAAAGCCCCCCTTAGGTTGTTGTTCTAGTTTATTTGGTTTTTCTACACTGATTGGAATGATTTCATTCAGAACCTTTAGAGTGATCGAATCATTCCTCAACTCCTCAAGCACCACTTTGCTTCGAGGCTTAAAGTCGTTCATGTAACTTTCCTCAACAAAAGTTGTATTTGTTGAAACCACGGCTTTATTTTCCTTTGGGTTATAGAAATAACCCCCTTTAGTCCCTTTTGAATATCCTATAAATATGCAAACTTCTGAACATGCTTCCAACTTATTCGCATCCTTAAACAGGACATGAGCCAGATATCCCCATATGCAAATATGGTTTAAGGATGTCTTCTTGCGTGCCTATAACTCTTAAGGAGTTTTAGGGACCGATTTTGAAGGCATATCATTTAGAAGATAACATGCAGTTTGCAATGCATATCCCCAAAAGGACAAAGGCAATGATGAATAACTCATCATGGACCTGACCATCTCCAACAGAGTCCTATTCCTTCTCTCCGTCATGCCATTCTACTGTAGAGTGCTTAGCGCAGTCAAATGGGATAAAATCTCATTCTTTAATAAGTGTCCCAAGAACTCATCAGAAAGGTATTTTCCACCTTTATCTGATCGAAGTGCCATTATAGGTCTACCTAATTGTTTTTCCACTTCAACTTGAAACTCCCTGAACTTGTCAAAAGTTTTGCTTTTTTGATGCATCAGGTACACATACCCATACCTTGAGTAATCGTCAATAAAGGTGATGAAATACTCATACCCTCCTCGTGCCTGGATGTTCATAGGTCTGCAAACCTCACTATGCATAAGTTCTAGAACCCCTTCGGTCCTATTGCCCTTAGACTCGAATGCTTTTTTGGTCGTTTGCCCTCCAAACAGGATTCACTTTATGGTATTGATTCAACCTTTAAGTGACTTAAAGGTCCATCCCTTACAAACCTTTGAATCTTATTCAGGCTAATATGACCTAATTGCAAATGCCCTAGAGTGAGAGTCTTAAGTCTTTTAGAGTTATTATCATTAACCTCATAGGAAACTTTAAATAAACAAGCCATAGATATTAAATTCCTTTTAAGTTTAGGATTATAAAAACAATCTCGCAAAACTAAATACCTATAATTATCAAAATAAAGATGGACATCTCTCACTGCTTCAGCTAACACCAAGGATCTATCGCCCATCCGAAACGTGAAGTTTTCATGAAGTAAACTTCTTGTTTCCCCAAATCCCTCTAGAGAAATACAAACATGATTAGTTGCTCCAGAATCTATGACCCATATGTCACTTGATTCTTCAACTAAACAAGTTTCCAAAAGATTTTACCTACCTCCTTTGGAAAGGAAGTCCTTGAAATTCTTTTTTATGTGCCCAACCGTTTCGTTCTTAGCCTTTTGTTTCCTTCCATTCCTTGGATTAGGATTTGAACTGAATGCACCTACCAAGTTAACCTCTCCACTAGCAGGAGTTTCCCTGATCAGATTTTCAAACTCCTATAATTGCTTTATCAACTCTGTTAAGGTCACATCCTGTCTATTGCTGAAATAAGCTCTAAACGGGATGAACACCTTTGACAGAGTCCAAAAAACCATAAACATCTATGACTTGGCATTGATATTGGCTCCATGGGCTTGAGCCTCAGCAAGGTAGCTCATGACCAACATTATATGCTCCTTCACAGATGTCCCCAGTCTTTATTTGCAGTTTAGAAGTTTTTGAAGTGGTACTTGCTGCTTCGTTAGGGCCTGGCCTCCAAGTATGTCTTCAAGATTATCCAAGATCTATTTCGCAATCTGATAATCTTCATGTTGAGCTTGTAGCATGTTATTCATGCTAGCCATAACATAGCAGCAGGCCTGATCATTAGCATCTTTCTGGTGATCATACGCTTAGATTTGCTCACTGGAATCTCTCGTAGGCTTGGGAAGACACAATGTGGTTAACACAAATGTAAGTTTCTCAAAAGATAAGATGATATTTAGGTTTTGTTTCCAATCCTTAAAATTATTTTTGGTTAATTGGTTTTTGTTAAGTATCGAAGATAAAGTGTTTTTAGACATTTTTAATCTACAACAAAGAATCATATTCCAAACATAAGCAAACACATCATAACAGTTTATAACACAATCATGTAAAATATACAAATGTGTTTATGTGTCAAAATCTTAAAAAAATCACAACCTTACAACGATAATTCCTAACTTGAAATTCAACAACCCGCCTTGGGAAGACTTGTCAAATTCAATTAGGAACACCTATCCCCTTTTGATTAATATATGTCATCCAGGAGCCGTATGATCTAGCATATATTAATAATCGTTTATTTAGCTATAGTTTTATTAACAGAGCTTCTTGGGGAGGTTAATAATAAAGTTAACATGAATGTATAACCATCGTTTCAACTCCTTTATCCATGGTTTATTATCTTTACCTTGGGGTGATCAACGATAAACCATACTAAAGTAAATTATTCTCTTGGAGACCCAACCCAGTACATGATGAAATCCTTTCCTTGGGTTCAAAACCACCATATACTATGTATGGACCAACGATGGAGGCCGTAGATTTTCTCTTCGAAAACCTTCTCCCACTCATTCTTTCGAAATCAAGGTTTTATTTTAAGAACATACATGAGCAATTTTAAATGAGCGGTACTCCCTATTCTATATGACATGTTATCAACATACATGGCAAATCATATTATAATGTATACAAGTAAAGCAATCATGCAAAGCTACAAACAAAATAATAATAAATAGTCGTAATATTATGGTTCCACGCTAAAGAAAAGAAAACAAAGTTCACAAAAGGATAATCAAAATATATTATTGATTCTTCATCCTTGAATCTTCAAATTTTATTCTTCTTCATTTAATGTCCATCTTCAAGTCTTCAATCCCATATAGATCAAAAACTCTATATTTTTGGTCATATCCAAATTTAATGTTTCAAGAATTGTCTCAAAAATAAAATTCAAATTGCATCCAAAAACCCACTTTTTCCAGAAAAACACAGCCCTTTATCGGCCTATTGAATTTTTTAAATTTGACATGTCGGTGACGTGGTCGACCGCGGTATGTATGTTGTGGTCAACCACCCATTGACAGTTGGCCTATCGAATTCGAAAGTTTGGCCTGCTACCAGAGCCACCATTTTGCCTTATGCAGCCACAGTCGACTACACTATGTGTGTTGAGGTTAACCGCACCCTCACCTAAGTAGAATTTAGAAGATAAATTTAAGGGTAGTTTTTCAATTTTATTTTCAACAATTCAAAAACATAAAATTAGAAACTCAAGAAATACCTATGGAATGCTATCATCCATCTTCCAGATCTGTCTTCTAGATTCGTCTTCTTCAAATAATTATTTAATTACAAAATTCTTACAAATTTAAAATTAAATAATAAATCCTAGATGGAGATGATAGTCGACCATCTAATTACATGAAAAATCTAGATACACATTCTAACCTCTAAGGAACCATAACTAGTATAAATTTATTAATTAATAAATATTAAATGATAATTTAATCTACCATAATTAATTAATAAACATTCACTATATAATCCATGACAACATAAAAATATATAGAAACCTAGAGTGCCAACTCTCTAAAAATTAAATTCAAGCATAAGAGAGATCAAGATCACATAATTTACACATATAGCATACTTAGAAACTCGTAAATTTACGTAAAAATCATATCTCTGCTACTAATTGTTGAAAAAGTAGTATGCAGCAAAATTTTAAAAATTTTTATACTAGAGTATTTTTCAAAACAAAAGTTTGACACCCTATATGTATAAATTAACTAAATCTTACTAACCTTGTATGCCGAAAAGCTCCCGTAATTGATGAAGAGAAAGGACATTGCAGAAGGATCTTAACCAACTAGCCTTCTTTGCCATTCTTTATCCACGACCAGTGTGTGTGTGGGTACACTTGTACAGCTCATCCATAGGTGGTTCTCCTTCCAACCAATTAAGAAATACCCAAAGCTATAGTTCGTGATTTGTGAAAATTAGCTCTCTAGGGAGTTTTAGAGTCTCACTGGCAGAGTACTTACTCTAGATTTCTTAACAGATCTAAATAACAAAGAGAACTCATTCTCTATTTATAGAGGCGGACCTGGGGTTAATCATTATCAGATAAGACCTCAAAATTTGAGTTTGAATCAGTTTCAAATTTGAATCCACGTAATCAGACTCAAAGTTTGATAGCCACGATCGACCACAATACAAAGGCACGGTTGACGTAGATACCTGATTTGAATTTGATTTAAATCCAAGGTTGATCCGATAGATGCTATCTCAACCTATTGGATAATTGTATCTTATTAGTTCCAAGTATCTTTGACAGAGTCTCAATTTTAATTTAAATAACCCAATAGAGAAGTTATCTGATTAAAATAATCATATCCTGATAAACCCATACAAATAAGATATTATCTATAATAATTCAACATATTTATCTTGAATTAATTCACCAAATTAATTCAACCTTTAAACCAACATGTTTATCTTAAATTAATTACAGAATTAATTCAACTAATAAATTAACATAAATTATTAAATCCAATTAACTCGAATTAGCCAATCTAATAATTTGACATAAGTCAACAATTTATTGAAAAACCACGCCGTATCATTACAATATTTTTATGGTCTAGCAAAGTGGACCATATAGACCTATTGTGACGACCTGCCTTTTTGGCCGTCACTTAACTTTCTTAAAACATAATTACTTGAACAGTAATCTTACGTGCTTAGTAAGAAAATACTGAATTACAAAAAAAATTTTCTTAAAAATTTAACATTCTTTAAAACGTAATTAAAACTGTTGCGACCTTTGTAACCATTCCAGTTGAGACCTCGCTCAACATTTGCCTTTAAAACCATTTCAAATCGTTTCTTAAAACTACTAAGAAACATTTATTAAAACATAGCTTAAAACATCATTTCATAATTGTATAACACATTTAGTATAATGTATCTTAAAACCTTTGAAAACATTTCTTAAAACTCTGATTTTCTTAAAACCTTGGAAACACTATATTAAATAGTGTAAAACCTTTTCTTTGCGTTGCGGAAACAAACTATAGAGGTGTCCATTCCCACATCTTCGCATCTGCCCTCCGCAGCACCCAGCTCTTCTAACGGGTCCTACTAGTCACCCATAAATTCCCTACAGCATAAACAACTTTTTATGAGCTTATGCTCAGTAAGTTTAAACATAAACTCACAAAGCATTTAAAACACACTTTAAATCTTTCCTCAAAAAAACTTTTCTCTTGAAACATTGCTTTTCTCTTGAAACATTCTTCATAAACATTTTTTATAAACACTTTTCATAAAACATTTCTAAAACATTCCTCATAAATGTTTTCATGATACGTTTGAAACATTTATAAAACGTTTCTCATAAATGTTTTCATAAAACATTTAACATCAATCCTTAGAGTGCATTTCATAGAGCATCCTTTATAAACCTTTTCTTATAACCAAGAAAATCTTTTCATAAACATTTAATACAGAATATTCCTTAGAATGTTTTTCACATGCATAAATATGTTTTTCATAAACATTTAAGGTAAAACATCTCTCAAAATGTCTCTCATAACATGACATATAAATATTTCATAAAAAAGGAATTCAAGTAGAATCAAAATGCATGATTCCTTTGACGCTCAATTATGAACTTTCAATTATGAGCATTTTATGAACACTCTTTTCTTACTTTAACTTACTATTTTCATTTCTTAACTTTCTTTATCTTTCATTCACTTTCCTTACCTTACTTTAGTGTTCGTACCAACTCATTAATCGTGAGATCATATACATGATGCTTCCCTTGCGGAAGACTTGTGACCATCATCACATGGTCAAGTACCTCACACCTTAGAGGTCAAACTTTAACTTTGCTTTCATTACCTCATAACACAGAGGCTGGTACGACACCTTCCCTTTATCTTTACATTACCCTCTTATTATCTTTTGTGAGCATGTCAAATGTAGTCACATCATATGCAAACATACTTGCAATTCATAGCTTATACCATGAAATCTATGGCATAATAGATGCAATAAGTCATAACATATACTCTAACATTTATTGCATAATAAATGGAACATATAATGCATTCACATCTTTTATTTCGAACTTAACTTAATGCATGATAAATGCAGCTTAATGCATAACAAATGCATCATAAAGCTTATAACTTAAATTATAAAATACTATGCATTGTCAAAATGCAAAACATACTTTAAAATATCCTAAAAATCATAACTTGTACTTTTAAACAAGTTATGCATATCAATATGCAATAGACTTTAAACATAACAATTGCAAACTCATTGCAAATCTTGTTTTAAACTTTAAAACCATTGCATAATAAATGCAAATATACTTTAAAATTAACTTGCAAAGCAATTGCAAACACATTTGTGAACATATAAATAAGTATTTGAAAATCTTTTACTTTATATTGTAGGTGAGGTCTGAACTTACCCGACTATGGTCTAGCATTCTCTATTCCGTTCCTATCTCGTTCCTTTTTCATTCCTTTCTCCTTTCGTTAGTCAACTCTTGTGTCCTGATTATACAACAGCTGACTTGTTAACTAACTTCCTTTTTATCTATCCACTCGATTGATAATAAAATGTAAACATTAAATACTCCTTCCCTTTTTATCATAATTCGGTGTACTGTCGGTTTACTCTTTCCTTTCCTTAATTTTTGTAACCCATCGGGTCACCTCTTGTTTATTTACACATCCCTTACTATGTCACACATGATGGCTACATTACTTAACATATTACGGAACATTTTTAGTCTAAGGGCGTTATGCTAAATTGGAGTGTTCGGCTCCGTTTTAGCCGTTTTTGTAAAAATGATGTTTTTACCCTTGGCGGGTTTTTCATTCATTTCCTAGCTTAACCAAACTCATTACTTAACTTTAATATTCCCTTGCATACATAATATGAAAAATTCTCACTAAGAAACGTTTCTCGACATCGGGCGTTTTGGGCCCGTTTTGGCCATTTTTCATAAAATGACCATTTTGCCCTTAGTCTCTTTTTCCTTCATTCATTGCTTGACTGAACTTTAAATCCTTAAAACTTAACATCTATAACAATTTACTTTAAACGATTCATACTATAAGCGAGATTGCTACTTACTTGGACTCCAAGCTAAGCAGGTCCAGTTGTACCTCGCTGTATCTACAGTATGTGAAGCATCCTTTGCAGTGCTCCTTGAGCGACCATGAATGGCTAGGAATGCTTCCTAGAGATCATACATTCTTTAACATGTCATTCTGGACTCTGATAATGCAGTTTGAATCGCCTCGATCCGCATGCAGTTGGTACTAGACGATTTTCACAAGAGTGTAATTAGCTCGAACGGAGGTCACCATTGCATTCAGAGTGTCGAAACGAGTCAGGAGGTGGTCTCGGATGGCCGATCGGAGGTCTGGATCGTAAAATCCCAAAAAGGCCGTTGATCGGCCGTTGATCGACGGTTGACTGGTGTCAAACAGCCCCATTAATGGCTGGGCTTGAGCCTACCCCCCCTAAATTGACCCTCCTTAGTCGATTGGTGGGGTCAATTTCCCTCAATTTAGCATCCATCCATACAAATCGAGCTGCCGTCGATGGTGAAAAGTGGTGGATTTTGATCACGGCCTTCCGGCGATGGTGGCCCAAAATTGACTTGGGGAAAAGCTTCCCCAGGTCACTTTGAGCATTTCCCCCATGTTGGGGCTGCTTAACACCGCCTGGAATGATGGCTCCACCTCCCCCACGACGGTGCACGACAGTGGAGATGGTTCTCCGTCCTCCGGGGCTTGTTTCGTGTAATTAAGGTGTCCAAATCCTTCCTCTCACTCCTCTGAGTGTGATAGAGCCATCAATTTGGCTCGATTTGGCCTAAAATGGCAAACTCGATCATCCCCCATGGTAGAGACGATAGCCACGGTGGAACTATGGCTAGGGGTGGCCACCACCCCAAATTGATTGTGGCGTTTTGCTCCTTGGCCTCCTCTGAATCTATTGGCACCGGCGGTGTGCCTCACCATAGGGCCTATAATTTTGGACATGGCACGATGACACGATACAAAAATCACACAAGATAAAAGGGTTTGAAATGCATGTATATTAATTGGGCCATAAATGGGTCGGCACGAATAACACAAAAATAAACATGTTGGATTCGTGCTAATGCGTTTAACATGCTTAATTATACGTACAGTAAACGTGTCAACACGACACGACATGACCCGCCCATTTATAGCATGTTTAATAACTATGATATTTAGTAAAAGAAATATATTTCAAGTATATTTATTAAAATAAATAATAAGAAAATATAGAATATAAAATTTGTAATAAAAACTAATAGGTTGTTGAAACTAATTAATTAAGTTTAAGATGTGTTTTATAACTTTATAAACCATTCCTTCTATTAATTATTATTAGAATATATACCTAGGATATGTAACCTTAA
>CAMOHE010045163.1:0-34316 GCA_946598075.1 Artocarpus hirsutus | reverse complement strand
TCAATCAAAAAATATATATTTATACATTAAATAATATAAACTTAAAACAAAAAAAAAAGTTTGAAACAAAAAAAAAATCAAATTTGCAGGTGCAAGGATTTGAACCTTGCACCTAAAGGACATATTGTGGCTCTTGTCACCGCCACACTAAAGGATTATCTAGTGTTAAATGAAAGCCTTTTTTTATTTATTAAAGTTTTTTTACTCATTTAAAAATAAAAAAAATTTTGATTTTATAGGTGCAAGGAGGATTCGAACCTTGCACAGGGGGCGTTTTATATCCCTCTCCACCACCACACCAAATCAACATTTGACAGCCAATGATGGGCCTTTTTTTAATTATTATGATTTAACTTCTCCTCCTAAAAAGTCCCACATCGAAAGCTCATACTGAGTCTTTCTCAACTCTATCCTATATATATGAGCATTTTGTGCTATGTACTCTTATGCATTAGCCGGTTGCTACTATAAAGCCTTTTGGCTTTAAATTGGTTCTCCAGTTTGGAGAGAGAATTGAGTTTAAATATTATTATATTTTTTAATTTAATATTTAAATTAAAACCTGTAGAAATTTGTTGGATATCTAAAAAATTAAAATTAAAATTAATAAAATTTATATAATAAAAAATTGAAATGAAATACAAAAAGATTATATAATAAAAATTATAAAATTTATATAATAAAAAATAAATAGTAAATGTTGTTATTAAACATGGTAAGTATGGGTAATAATCATGTTATAAATGTGTCGTGTCGTGTTATGCGTGTTATAGCGTATAGTGTGTGTGTTTATATTTTTAGCACGTTTATTAATCGTATCGTGTTCATGTTTAATATAATAGCAAGGTTTGATACGAATACGAATACGACAACAGGGGGTGCCACGGCGGCAACAAGGGTGGTCCGTTGAGGCCAATCCAGCTAGAATTGAGCTAGAAAAAAGATACCATCCTGCTCCTCTCCTCACACTGAGTCCATAGACACCAAAATCACGTCGATTGGTGGTCAGACAGAGGAGAAATCAGTTCGGAAAAATATGGGTTTCACCGCCACTTTGGGCGGCGCGTAAGCCCTCCTTCGGCGGTCTTTTGGGCTGCTCGGAACACCGTTAAGCTCAACTCATCGAGAGCTTTCCAATGGTGTGGGAGGTGTTGAAAACGGAGGTCGGAATCTCAAACTGATTTTTTTGAGGAGAGACAGAAAATGTAGAGAGAGAAAGTAGAGGAGATAGTGCTAAATTATCTTGAATTTTCTTTTTTTTTCTTTTTTTCTTTTTCTCTCTCTTCACTTTTATACAAATTTTGTGGTCTACGCAGTCTAATCCTATACTGCGTGACCTTAAACAGTCCAATTCTTACACTGTATTACTTTTGTAGTGTAATCTTCATACTGCATAATTTCATCAGTGTATTTTCTTACACTGTATTATTTTAATACCATATAATTTTTATGTTATTATACAGTATTTTTCATTAAATTACATTTCTGTCTTAATATAATGCTTAATTTAATGCATTTTTAATGCATTAAAAATTTTGGGTTGTTACACCTATATAGTTCAAGCTCCTGATAATTTTAAAACTCAATATCCTAGATATACATTTCATAATTATCAGTTCTAATGCTACTCTACTAAAAGCTTAGAGCTGTATTCTCGAACTACATAGAATTACAAAGCTTGAATAGCTCAGTCTCCATGACATATCATGACGTATCGTATTCCCATAGGATTATCCATAATCGGCTTAAGGATAAATTTTGTCTTACTTTCCTGATTATTTTTATCTTACGTTCCATTATCTCACCATTGAAAAACTTACCATTCAAGGACGGTATATCATTCGGTTACACCTATGTATCCAAATGGTTAAAGAAGAGCTATGGATTCCATATCTATGAATAAGAGGTCTACGCTATCAATAGTCATGCCTCCAACGTATTGGCATTCGTACCAACATAAAAATGTGGATGTCACCTTTGGTACATCAAAAGATATAAGTAATGACAATGGGCCCAGTATTCATCTCAAGATTAAGATACAATACATATGATTGTCTAAAGTGAATCGATTTGTCGATACAGAATTATTAATCCAAATCAATTCACTTTATGTCTCGATCCAACACATCGTTACCTATAACAATACACTAATGTTTCTATTCGCGGAGTCCACCTCCGATGACCAAGACAAACCATCTCCTGTTAGAGATATAGACAACATAACAGTCTTTGCATTAATAAAGTGCCCAACTTTATTTTCTCAATTGCGGACCTTATGATTTAAACCGTCACCTTAAGAATTGTGTCTTTTGCATAATCTGTCCATCATATGCCCAATTCTTAAAGGTTTAGACCGACAGTGTCAGACTTTTGTTTGCTTAATATACATTCAACAAATATGAACATAAAGAGGACAACAATTTGGTATATGCAAATAAATAAACTCTTTATTGATAAAAATGTTTCCAAAAACATATTACATTTTTACTCCTTAGGGCATATATGTCTAACAATAAGCCTACACTAAATATGATGTCGGGTCTACTGACGATTGAATAAAGTAAGGATCCAATCATGCCTCTATTTTTAGTGATATCTACCGCCTTGCCCTCTTCATCCTTGTCCAATTTGATTGAAGAGCTCAGAGGAGTTAGCATTAGCTTTAGATCTTCCAATTCAAAGCATTTGAGAATGTCCTTCACATACGTGGCTTAATTAATGAAAATGCCTTTTTTGGATTGCTTAATTTAAAGTCCAAAGAATAAATTAATTCTCCCATCATGCTCATCTTGAATTCACTATGCATGCATTTTGAAATTCCTCACACAAGACATGGTTAGTAGCACCAAATATTATATCATCAACATATATTTGAATAATAATTAAGTCATCACCTTTAGTTTTGGTAAAAAAGGGTAGTATCTGCTTTTCCAACACAAAAATCATTTTTGATTAAAAATTTGCTAAGTCTTTTATACCAAGCTCTAGGAGCTTGTTTTAAACCATACAAAGCCTTTTTCAATTTATAAACATGATCCAGATACTTATGGTTTTCGAAACTGGGTGGTTCAGCTACATATACTTCTTCTAAAATATATCTATTTAAGAATGCACTTTTGACATATATTTGATGAAGGGTGAAACCCTTATAGCATGCCAAAGCAAGTAACATTCTAATGGACTCTAGATGAACAACTGGTGCAAATGTTTCTTCAAAATCAATTCCTTCTTGTTGATTGAAACCTTGGGCTACTAATCTAGCCTTATTTCTTACAACAATGCATTACTCATCCTTTTTGTTTCTAAACACCCATTTAGTACCAATTACAAATTGAGAACTAGGTTTAAGAACAAGTTCCCAAACACCATCTCTTTCAAATTGATTTAGCTTTTCTTGCACTGCTAAAATATAAAATTCATCATTTTCGGTATCTTTAAAACATTTTGGTTCAATTTGAGAAGGAAAAGCTAAGTTAGTACAAATATTTCTAAATGATGCTCTATTTCTCACCCAATGAGTTGGATTATCATGAGCAATTATATCGGTGCTAGGGTCATAAGGATGATACCTCTAATCTTTAGGTAATGGTTGTGAGGTATCTTCAACTTTTGATAATTCCTCTAAATGTTGATCATCTCTTGGTGAAGCTTGAGGAGTTTTAGAGTCTTTTTGTACATCTTTTTCATTGTTTTTGATCTCTAGGTTCTTCATTTGTTTTTCCAAACCTAAATCATCAATATCCTTTATTCTTTCCGTGGAAATATTAGTCTTATCAAAAACAACATTTATAGATTCTTCCACAACAAGAGTTCTTTTATTGAAAACTCTATAAGCTTCTCTTGTAATAGAATAACTAAGAAAAATTCCAACATAAAATTTTGAATCAAATTTTTCCAAATTATCTTGGGTGTTTAAAATAAAACATTTACAACTAAAGACTTTAAAATAGCCGATATTGGGTTTTCTAACCTTCCAAAGCTGATAAGGAGTTTTATTCATTTTTGGTCTAACTAGAACTCTATTGATCACATAACAAGAGGTATTAACGGCTTCGTCCCAAAAATATTTAGGTAAACTATTTTCATCAAGCATAGTCCTAGCCATCTTTTGTAAGACTCTATTCTTTCTTTTAACAACTCCATTTTATTGTGGTGTTCTTGGTGCCTTAAAGTTATGTTCATAGCCTTTTCGTTACAAAACAACGCAAAGGCATTACTATCAAACTCGCCTCTATGACTACATCTGATTATGGTAATCATGTAGCCTTGTTCATTTTGTACTCTTTTGCAAAAATATGAAAACATTTGTAAAGTGTCATTTTTATTTGCTAAAAACAAAACCAAAGTAAATCTTGAAAATCATCAACAGTGACAAAGGCATAGTGTTTACCACCTAGATTTGTAGTCCTAGAAGGACTAAATAAATCCATATGTAAAAGTTGGAATGATCTAGTGGTTGAAATCCCAGAGATTGATTTGAAAGAAGTATTAACTTGCTTTCCGAATTGGCATGCATCACATACTTTATCTTTTTCAAATTTAAGTTTTAGTAATCCTCTAACAAGATTATTTTTGGAAACTTTTGAAAGTAAATGCATGCTAGCATGACCAAGTCTTCTATGCCCAAGTCAAGTTTCATCGTTCAAAGCCAAAAAACATTGATTTTGATTTGAATATTTTTCAATATTAATTGTATAAACATTATCATTTTGATCACCAATGAACATCACTTCACTATTACAAATGTTTTCAATTAAACACTTAGAAGATTCAAAAGTGACCTTATACCCTTTATCACACAATTGACTTATATTAAACAAATTATGCTTTAAATTATTAACTAGAAACACATTTTCAATCAAAGGAGAAAAGTTGTTACCAATATCACCTACACCAAGAATTCTTCCTTTAGCATTGTCTTTGAAAGTGACATATCCACCTTTCTTCTTGGTGAAGTTTGAGAATAGTGATAGGTCCCTTATCATATGCTTTGAGCATCCACTATCTAGGATTAATCATTTCACCTTCTCCTTCTTCGGTACATACAAAATTAATTCAATTCTTGATTTTTGGTACCCACATAACTTTGGGTTTGTCAATGTTAGTTTTTGTACCTTTTGGAACCCACCTTTGCTTGATTCCAAAATATGCACTTTTCCTAATTGGACAGTAAAAGGATCTGTGTCCATCTTGATTACAATAAGTGTACACATATATAGAATTAGTTGATGCTTTAACAAAATAATTTTTGAAATATTTTTGGTCAATATGTGGTTTATATCCTAAACCACCTTTTTTAAAAACATATATTTGTTCACCAAGCATTAATTCAAATTTTTCTTACCTTTGGTAAATTTTAAAACCGTTTTTGTTAAATCATCAACCCTTTCTTTCAATGATGAGTTTTCAACAATCAAGGCATCATATTCGCTTTTTTTTTTTTTTAATTTTCAAAGTGTCTGTCTCTTCTAAAAGTATAAATATTTTCTTTTTAAGCAAGGAGTTTTTAAGAACTAATTTCTCATAATCTTCATGCAATTCATCAAACATTTTGGATAATTCTTTAAAGTCTATTTCAGCATCATTATCAAAAGAAAAAAAAAACTACTTACCTTGTCATCGTTGTCAATTGCCATGAAACAAATGTTAGCGACTTCTCTTGGACCTTCCTCTTATGAGTCATCGGACTCTGTCTTATCCCATGTGGCTTGGAATGCTTTCTTCATCTCCTTTTTACCTATTTTCTTTTTCAATGAACAATCCAATCTAATATGAGTGGGTTTCTTATAATCATAGCAAATAATATCATCTTCATTTGATTTCTCACCTTGATCATTTTTCTTTTTCATACCTCTACTACAGTTGAATTTTTGATAGAGCTTTTTGTACTTCTTGGTTATCGTCGCCAATTCTTCAAAATCCCTTGGGTTGATGCCTTCTTCATGGTCATTATCTTTATCATCGGGAATGGATGCTTTCACGGCTATTCCCTTCTTTCTTTTATCTTCTTCTTCTATTTGATTTTACATGCAAGTTATCTCGTGCGTCATAAGAATCAATTAATTCTTCAAGTGGTAGAGTTGATAGGTCCTTTGTTTCTTCTAGGGTTGTTCTCTTGACATGCCAAGAAGTAGGTAAAGATCGTACAATCTTTCTCATTAATTCACTTGTAGTAAACATCCTACCAAGAGACTTAAGACCATTAACAATATATGTAAATCTTGTAAACATTTCGGTTATAGTTTATGTTCTTTCATTTTAAACATTTCATAGTCATGAAGAAGATAATTGATTTTAGTTTCTTTGACTTGATTTGTCCCTTTATATACGACTTGAAAAGTATGCCAAATATTTTGTGCTATAGTACAACAGGTAATTTTATTGAACTTATTTCTATCTAGTGCATAATATAGCATGTTTATAGCTTTAGCATTTAAAGACAATTTTCTTTTATCCTCATCGCTATACTCTTTGGGTTCTTTTGCTACCAAAACTTTGTTTAATTTTTTCATAGGCTTAATTGGTCCATTTTCAATGATGTCCCAAAGATCATAGTCAGGATTGCAAGCAAACTAACATCCAAGTTGTCCAATAGTTGTAATCAATTCCATTAAAGAATGGAGGTCTATTTGTGGATTGACTTTTCAAATTTTGAAAAATTTGAGTAGCCATGCTCAAGCTTGTAAAATCTTTTTGAAAAATCAAGTCGAACTTCCCTCTCTGATACCAATTATTAGTCTAAGAATAGCTATCCAAGAAGGGAGTGAATTGAGTTTTTAAAAACTTTTCACAATTATTGAAAAATTCTAGAAAAAATATGCTTAAACAATAAACACACAAACTAATATATTAAAATAAGTAGACAAAAATTAAATTATGTTTGAGAAAAAGAGTAGAAAAGAAAAAATGTAAACGCTATTTATAGTGGTTCGATAAATATACATACATCCACTGTCGTCGCATAAAAACCTTCACTCGACCTCTTGCCTGATAAGACCGTCTTTTTAGCACAATCACTCCTTTGTACAATGCCGGTGAGTTGCTCTATCTAGGCATTACCATATCTTCTTATAGTATGACAATTTTAATAGAAATTGTCTAACCAAAAATCCCCCAAATTATAAGGCTTGGACACTTTAAACTTTAAGGATAAGATTCACAAGAATTTGGTACACTCACAAACTATCCACTCTAAAAAAAATTGAATACAATGTAAGGCTTGTCTTTAGAGGTGTGAGCAATTCTCAAGGAAAAGATGAAACAAATTTAGCTCAAGAGAATGTGCATGAAATGAATACTTAAGAAAACAATGTAAGAATGATATCAAATCTCTCTTATGATTCTTAGTTAATTGCACATTGAATGGAGGGGTATACATAGCCTGTAGGTGCTCAACTTTAGAAGAAAAACTCGAATTTTGATCAAAATGGCCATTGGAAATGGAGTTCTAATGGATAAAAAACTAGCCGTTATAAACAGTTCGACAGGACAGACAATAGGTTTGGTAGGCAGAAGTTTGAAAATTATAAATCAAGACTCCAAACAATCATTTGATCAACAGGCCGGTGTGGCAATTTGGCAAGCCAAAACTTTAGTCACCGGTAGGCCAAACTTGAAGTTTGGCAGGCCGTCCAAACATCTTAAAAACAGGGCTTACAAACCCTCAGATCGACAGGGCGATGCAACGCATTCGGCAGGCCGATCTGGGCCATTGGCAAGCCGACCAGAAATGGTCGGCATGCCAATCTATGTTGCCCAAAACTGTCCAAGAAAATGTTCTAAAAAGTTGGTTTTTGTAAAAACCTTTTCATGTACCTTAAGTGCAGTTTTAACACCTTTTCACATAGTATAACATTTTAAATATTATGAACACATATATGTAAAGATTAAAAACGTTTACGAATGCATTATGTTTGTGTGAATTTGAGCTATTATTTGATCATATTTCTAAATAAGAATAGCTCACTTACATTTGGACTAAAAACTAATAAAGTCTTGAAATCTTCTAGTCCATGTGAGTCGACTCCTCGTTGCATCCATAGCTCAAAATTTCTTGAATGTTCATCACTTGATTTTGCTTGAAACTTAAGCTTTGCAACACTCAAGAATTCCATTAGCTCAAAAATGCTATTTGCACATGTACACAAAAATTGTATTTGTTATCATCAAAACTAGTTTAAAATTACTATATGAAACCTTGGAGCCAACATGTTATACCTCTTTAAAAGACTTTTACATGTGGAATTTTGTTATTAACTTTTTTTTTAAGAGATTGTTTATACTTGGAATTTTTCATACCTGGTACGGTATTCCAGGTATCAATACCATGTTGGCAATACCAGGTTGGCCATGCAAGATTGGTCATATCAAGTTGGCAATACCAGGGAAATACTAGGTTCCAAGTTGGCCATACCAGGTGTGAAGTACCATGTTCAATATACTTTACACCGAAGGAAAACCCGGTATCATACTTGGTTCATACCTATACTTGGTAAGGTCAACTTGGCATCATACATGGTATGCTAAAGCAATGGTTGTGAAATGTCCTAGCTAACCTTGCAGCAAGCACAATGGACGTGACTACCCTTAATAGTGCCTATTGATAGCTGGCATTCCCAACACATAGAACATAACTTTTCTAACAACAACAACACAATTTTGCAATTCACAACTACAACGCATAAACTTGAATGTTCAAGCCAGTATTAGAACTCCGTAGACCATATAGTTCCAATCCCTTTTAGCATTTAGAGCTATACAGACGTCAACCTCGTACGACGTCTTTTAGAAGATCCAATTACCATCACTATTTTTTACAGTTATGCTCAGTACATAAACGAGGATTAGATTTTTCCTTAGTCCCTATTTAAGTGTTATCTTGCGTATTTCTATGTAACGCTTTGATAGGTGGAATTGTTATAAATGAAATTTCATGTATGTTATTTCTTTATTATTTGATCATTTTATATTTTTGCTCTTACAAATAAAATGTTCCCTTTTAAATTACGCACTACGATAATGCAGCCCTACCGCACAGTTCTCCATCATTAATGTTATTATTACTTTCCCCTATTAAAAATATTGTGAGTATTTTTCTTCGCTCCAATGAAGACCAGATTCAGTGAGAGAAAAGAGAGAATCTTCTTTTTCTCTCTTTCTTTTTTCATACAAAGTGCGTGACTGGTAGAATGAAGTTGCTAGATCCGCCCTGAGCAGTAATACGCGCGTGAGTCGCGTGCCATGTCGGTGATGCAACCGTTTTGGAGCGTAGTACTACACAACTACATATTTGCACATTCCCACATTTTGCTCATTGGTTCCCACTTTTGACTTTCAAATCTCAATCGCCAAACAACAGTGGGGAGTCACGCGTTGCAACTCTGCGGTTGGTGACAGTGATATGTGTCTGTTGACTGTTAGCGGTGGGTGAGAGCAAAATAAAAAACAAACAACCATTATTTGTCAGTGAGTCACCCACGTGAGCCCATCTGAATGCCCAGGTCAACGTCCTTTGTGGGTCCCCTCTCAGAAACTTTTGTGGTATGTTATTACTTTTTCTCTACTTTTTTTTTTCTTTGACTTTCTCTTTTTTTTTTTCCTCAAAGATTTTTCTTAAAAGGACTTAGTTTTAGAACAATTTTATTTAACCCACAAAATTATTAATAAAATAATAAGACTTAATCTAAAAATATATTATATATTAAAGTAAAATTTATAGTTTTATAAATAATAAAATTATAATTGTGTAAAGATAAAAAATGTTTTTTTCTTATTTTGGATAGTTTTTATTATAGTAGGTCTACCGTGGAGAATAAGATAGTTGGGTACATAAAGGGTGTAAATTTTCAACCATTAGATTGTTTTTGAATGGATCAAATTTGAAAACTGCACCAAACGATTATGGAGTAAGTTACACTTAATTAATTAAAAAAAAAATCCTTTAATTTAACTTCAAAACCGATTGAGAACCAACGTCGGCATACTCCGCCGTCATCTCTAGCAACTCCCCGCTTTACTCCTTCTACGGCGGTGCAGCTAGATTTCTTCCACTGTGGCACCGCCCAACTCTCCCAGTCATGAGGTAGCTTCCCTCCGCTTTCCAATGACAATGTGCGCTCAAAGAGGTCAAGAGCTTGGCTAGCGACACGCAAAGGCGCGAGGCCAAATGATGGTAAACATAAGGGGTATGGTTTGACAATGATGACCCCGCTGAAATGTCAACGGTGAGGGTGGAGCGTGGTAGAGCTTGGCTGATCAGAAGCTATGGAAAAATTTGGGTTTTTTGTTATGTTTCTTCAAAAAAATAAATGTGATAAGGTCATACGACGGTGGGCACAGGGGGCATGATCTATCAATGGTGACTTGTAGGGGCTGAAACGCCGATGGCGAAGGTGGTGGAGCCATGTTGATCAGAGGCCATGGAGAGATTTGGGTTTTTTTGTTCCTTTTTTTTTTTTAAAATAAATGTTGTACGGTCTAATGACGCTGAACGCATGAGGCGTGATATGACAGTAGTGACTTGCCAGGGCTAAAATGCTGACGGTAAGGGTGGAGCATGGTGGTGCTTAGCTGATGAAAAGTTATGGAATTTGTTTTGTTTCTTAAAAAATAAATGTGATGGGTATTTTTTTGATTTGGTATTCCCCCATCTTTATCTATTGCTTGATTTTAATTTAATGGCCTCTAAACATTCTCAAACGGAAGAGAATTTTAGCATTCTCCACAAAAACTTTACTCCTTTTACCTACTGTTTGTCAACGGTTTCCACCATAAACTCAGTCATGAACAGTGTAAAACTCTCACATGCTACCGTAACAATTAAAAAAATTACTACAGTGTAACCCTCTCACATGTTACAGTAAAGTGGTTCTAACTACTGGTTCTCACCACCTTTTCGAACACCCTTTTAGTATTACATTTTTTAGGAGTTATTTTAGGAAAGTTTTAGTGATTTTTAGAATAGGACCTTATTTTTTTATATCATTAAATTCAATTAAAAGTACACTAAAATAAAAAAATGTATACAGAATAAGCAGTTAGCAATTCAAATTTGGTGATTAAGAAACATAAACTTATTGATAATTTATTTTTTCAAGTCCTGTTTTAAAAATCTCTATTTTTAAGTAATGGCCAAGACTTTTTAATTACTGTTCCAATAATGTATTGAAAAAGCTTTTAAATTCAAAAGTTGTTTTAAACCTGCTTCATAAAATAAATAAAACACTCTTATTGTTACAAATGTGAAAGTAATATTCATAAGTCTTAAATAATTGGTTTGTTCAAAAAAGTACTTATAAATGTCAAAAGTCCATCACGTGTATGTATCCATACAATTTCAAAAGTAGTTTTAGACTAAATAAGTCAAAAAGGCATGTTTTTTTTTAAGTTCATAAAAAGCCTTTACTGTCATGCAGTTGTATAATCATAAACACATAACAATATAATTTTTTTTGTATCTTTTGTTTTTTCATTTGAAATTTCCTTCTTTTTCATCTTTTTCTAGTTTAAAGTTATTCTATTAAAATCAACTGTACGGGGATGATCACATAAATATATCTCATTATTTTAATTTTTATTTGTAAATTATGCTTCTATTTTTTTTTTAAACTCAAAAGATATAATTTAAGTTTGAAAACTTGTTTCATCACCCACTTTGCAGATCGAAAATAAGAAAAAGACAATAATACCCTCAAGCCAAATTAATTTTTCAAAATATTTTTTTCTTGACAAAAATTATGAAAATTATTTTATTTATTTAAAAGACATAAGTTCAAGATCTTTCTCTTTCTCTTTTTGAAATTTATGTTTTTAAGGTATTTATATATGTCAGTCGAATGTTCATACTTTTTTTCAATAAAATATTTAAGTTTTTTTTTTTTTTTTTTTGTAATTACTTTCATTTATAAAGTATGTGAGGGATGGAATTGAATTAGTTTTCCACTTCATAAACACCTTTACAACTTTATAAACATGTAAAATATAGTCATGTGATTAGCTCATTTTGTAAAAGACAACAAAATAGTGACAATACAAATTTTTCTGCGGATCTTTATCGAAACGACAAAACTATCTACTAAGTTGTCAAATTAAGGGGAAATTTGTTTGGCGAATTTTAAATCAAGGAATAAGTTTCAAAGAATTTGACAATTAGGAAAATAATTTTCAAATTTCTTAAAATACAAAGACAAGTCAAACATCTATAATCAAGGAAATTTTTTGTGTTCTCTCGGAGGAAAAAAAACGTGATGTGTAAATGCATGCCACGCAAGTAGCTTCAACTTGACAGATTTCATGACACTTCTAGATAAATCACGGGGTGTATTGCATAATTAAATATTAAAAAATGCATAACAATATTAGAAGCAAAAGAAAAATAGAAAAAACCAGTAATTAAAGAAGTTCACATTTATTCTTTAATCTTTGGTCATGTTGTAGATCTCTTTAATTTATTTTTATTTAAGTGTTTAAGTGTTTGCAATATTTTATTTCTATTATATGTTTAGGTTCTTAAATTTAGATAAAATAGTAAATTCTTATAAAAGAGGAAGGCAATTCAACATGAAAATTCAACAATGAGTTAGAACTATAAGTAAGAATAATAAACCAATAATAAAAAAAGAAGTGAGAGCTTTTGGGTAGGTGTGGACTGCCATTCCTGTACGTACATGTAACGCCCTTGCATTTTAAAGTAAGGTTAGTTATGTTAGTTTTAATTATTAAGTGTATCGGTGTAAATTTTGTCGTTAGTTTTAGTCATTTAAGGATTTCATTGCAATTGTTAAATTTAAAAATTTGATTTTAGTTTTAAAATGCTAAATGACATTTTTATCCCATATTTTTTTTCATATTTATAAAAATGCCCTTGGGGCTTTTCTTTTTCTTTTTCCTTTCCTTTTTCTTTACATATTTCACGCTCTTTCTCTCTTTCTTCCTCTCGTGCATAGCCCTCTCTCTCTCTTTCTTTCTCTCAAAAATTTTGATTTCGAGCTTCATTCTCAAGGATTTGAGCAAGGATTGAAGTTTAAATTATCAAGTTTTTCATCTAAAAACGCCATTAAAGGTTGGTTTTCCTTTTTTCTTAAAATTTCAAAGTTTTATTTTCAATTTTTTAAATTTTCTTTGATTATTGAATCTGAACTTCATTGAGCATAGATAATGTTTAACCTAAGCTTATAGGACTTGTTTTACTATGAATCTAAGCTTTATTTGAACAAAAATTGGTTTAATCAAGATTTTACATTTTTCTTAGATTTTCAAATCCATTGTGAAATTCAGTTTAAATTTAGAAAAAATAATTTAAATTTGTTCTATTATGATTTTCTATGCTTTCTATATGATTTTTATGCCTTGGGATTGAAAAAACAAGTTTTAATTTGGATTTTTGTGCTTGGGGAGGTCAAGACTCGAAGTCTCAGGTCCCTAGATTTTGCTAGTTTGACAGGCTGAACTTGATCTTTGGCATGCTGGATTCAAGAAATTCGACAGGCCAGATTCATATCTTCGGCAGGCCGAACTGTAGTAGTCGGCAGGCCGGTCTGGATGTTCGGATGGCCAAACTGGGTAGATTCAGTTGGCCGATTTAGGGTGTTTGACAGGCCGACTGGGCTATATAAAATTGTATTTTAACCACATTTTTCAATGTTTAATGATTCCACAATGTTTCAAAAAGGATTATGATTTTGAGTCAAAAGGCAAACTGATAATTAAACTGACATAATGATATTTGTTGAAAGTAATTTATGATTTTAAATACAATTTTCAAGGTTTTGAACGTATATGGAGCATACGTTAGATTTAACTTGAAGCTTACGTTATTGGAATTTCAAATTAAGGTAGGATATTTCTATCCCTTTCCTTGATAGCCCTTTTTAAACTATTTTGGCCAAATGTTTGACCTTTTGAATGATTGATGAAAATAATTTCTATCTTTAATTTTGAAGAATTGTATTTTGATATTATTTCTGATTTCCAAAAACCGTACGGTGGTATTTTATCAAATTTCATTCAACTAAATATTTATTGATTTTTGTTAAGATCTTGATATTAGTTTACAAATGATATTTTTATCTATAATTGTTATTTTAAAATAACTTGTTTTTAACTAATTATCCTATTGAGGTTTATGCTCACGTTTTCCTTTTTTAAAAATCCCCTTTCTAAGTTTAACGAGGAAGGATGGTCCCAAGATCAAAACCTGGCTCTTTGGATAGAAACGATATTTTCTATGTAATTGTGGTATGATGCGTGTACTGCACGACTTGTCTCGATGTTGCTGTTGAACCAAGAACCCAGCTTTGCACACCTTTTAATCCCTTAATGTCTTGCAACTTTTCCAACACTATCCTAAGTAATTTATGAATCTTATTAGAGACTAAAATATATAGATTACTTGTAGGTATTTTATATTGTGTGTAGGATAAAAATTGTTTACTTTGGTATTTAAAAAGAAATTGCATAAAAACTTAATGGCACATTAGTGAGATAGATTTATACATAATTCATTTATGGATGTGGTTATATATTGTGCTTTAGTTTTAAATTGTCCTTATGCACGCCTTAGGATCAAGGGTGTGTGGAGCTTACGTTAATTAATTTCGAGATTAAAAGATTGTTGAGAAACTTGAAAGGTAGGGATTCTATTACTCATCTTTTGTGAGGTTTTTATGAAATTAAAATTGATTGTTTTACCACAAGATATATGTATCTATGTTGAACTGCTATTATATGAGAATCACATATAAAACTATGACATAAACTCGCCTTGTATTGATTAGCGAGGAACATAATGAATTAACATATGTTGTTATAAATTGGGAAGCATGGTTAGGAAAATTGACTCTATAAATAATGATTGAGTATTGAGAAATGGTGAGACGTGAAGAGGACGGAGGTTATGTCCTTGGGCATAAATACCTTAAAAGGTAAAATATGAGGGAGGTGATGACGCTCCCTTGCGTTGAAAGTTTCAGAACACACTGTACATGAATCGACTAAGTGAGGACTCGGGTTTTGATGTCCCTTCACCAGAACACTCCCAAAATGTTTGGAGTGTAGCCAAGCGCGCCCAATTGGGTTTCGATAAGTTGAGTGATACTTTATTTAATGTGGATATCTAGGAATAATGATGAATTGTAATATCATATATATGTATAAGTGTGAAACTTGGTAATAATTAACTATGGTATCCACGGTATATGATCATAATGAACCTCATAATTTGAAACATAATGTAAATTAACTAAATATGTAGTATTAATGTGGTAATGAATAAAACCTCAAGATGAGTGATGGTTTTTCCCTACTGGGCATGTCGATGCTCATCCCTATCATATTTACATCTCTCAGGTGGAATTCAGTGTAACTTATCTGGCAAGGAATAGCAAATAACACTGTTGTTTTCGTATTAGAAGATTTCGTTTATTTGTAACTCATCTAGAATAAGTAAGATGTGTACTATTTTTATGATGGCTGTGTTAAGTTATTTGGGAATTGTAATATGATGATGATGACTGTATTTTAAATATTTAGTGCTACACTAAAGACTATGATTTGTATTTTAAATATTTATTTATTTTTATTTTTATTATTGTCTGAAGACCCATGGGCATTGTTTAATTTATTCAAATATTATTGAATTTAAGTTTATTTTTATTTATTCAATATTGCTCATCCCCACATAGAGGCATTACAGATCGTTTTGTTCGGATAGCTTTTCATTGTATGTTTCTCTTAGAGCCTATTCGGCAGGATTTCTAAAAAATGCCTTTAGCTTCTTGGTTCAAAAATTGCTTTTGGGAGTAGTTTTACTCTCCGAAAGAGATGTGGCTTCTCAAATGACTTATGACACAAACTTAATATGAAAGTTATACTAGAGTTTTAACTAGGCATTATACAATGCACCCATTCAATGACTCATTGCATTAATGGTTCGAATATGATCGTTTTATTCTTAATAGAAATGACATGTACTAGTAACGCTTAATTAAAGATACCATATTTTAATTAAATAAATAATAATAATAATTAATTATATGTTATTGATTATTTTAATTATCATATTAAAATATTATCCTCTTGTATATAACACTTATATACAATATTTAAGGTCGATAATTATAGATTTTAATGATATTTATAAAGTATTCAATAATATATACACACAAATATAATGAATAATGAATAAATTTACTTTATTTATTTATCAAATATGTTCTTTTCAGAATAGCATATGTTTTACAAGCAACTATACATTCTCTTTCCATCTAAATATTACTATGCCGTTTTATATATATGTATATATATAGATATATATATATATTTTTGCAAGACTAGAAGCGTCCAAGTGTATTTTGTTGGTAAATCCCGACGCCTCTAAATAGACTAGGTAGAAAACTATTGATGTTGAGAATTCCAATCAAATTGCTTTTTTATTTTTTATTTTTTAAAAAGGAAAACAATGGACCGATGGTTGTGCGATAACAATTCCGCACTTGCATATAATAAGTTGGCTTTTTTTTTTTTAAGGATATAAAGTTGGCTTTTCAGTTGTCGTACACAGTACAAAATGTCACAATCCAAGAAAAGGTCATCATATATAATTGGAACAGAGCAAAACGATCCATAATTGACCAAAGAACTTCCATTCCAAAAAAAAAAAAAAAAACGACATAGGAGTCAGATGCCGCTCAAGCTAGCTTATATTAGTTTATATCGTCACGAACCAAATGACGCCACATGGCAAGTGGTAACAAGGTTTTAGATTTGCCTGCTAAACTTCCTCTTGCCAAAGAATGGAAAACAAAATCCAATTTATTAGGATATTAGTGGTAGCTTTCGTAAAGTGTTGTCGCTGATAGTTGGCCTAGTAAACGAAAGTATCATTCATTAGGACTTTAAGATTTATTTATATGTATGAATTATTTGGTTTTTTTGTCTGATTTTTTGAGAAATGTTGCGGTCATTTTTTTATCAGCTCTCTATGTTACTCTTCTGCTGGTCATCATCTTATTTTTTCATAATAAATGAAACAAAAATCTACCACTCGTTTTGTTATTTATAACTAAAAATGCCATTTTATGAGGTCCCTCTTTATATTATTTTCTTCTCTTTTCAAAATCAGTTACCACTAGCACACTTCTTTACCCTTTTTGTAATTAATATTTCTAAAACCTTTTTTTACCTTAACAATAGGAACTTTTTTTTTGTTGCATCACTAAATAAGCTTAAAAAAAAGTCAAATAGTTAAACTTTACTCACCTTCCATCCAACTAACATTCTTTGAGCCCTTAATCCATGAACAGCTCTTCCTCAGACATGTAATTTCTCGTGAAGGTATATTGGTAGATCCTTCGAAGGTTAATGCAGTGTTGCAATAGAAAAGGCCTAGGAACATGACAAAAATGCAGTTTTCTTGGTCTAGCAGGTACTATCGTTGAAATGTGAAGAAGTTTTTGTGGAACTTAAAAGAAGATTGACTACATCACTTGTTCTTATCCTTCCAAGTATAGGAGAGCCTTATGTGGTGTATACAGATGCTTTAGGTACAGGTTTGGGGTGTGTCTTGATGCAACACGATAGGGTGGTAGCTTATGGTTCTCGTCAGTTAAAGACACATAAAAGGAACTATCCCATCCATGACTTAGAGCTGGCAGCTATGATCTACGCTTTGAAGCTATAGAGGAGTTATTTATATGGTGCCAAGTTGGAGTTTTACTCGGACCATAAGAGTTTGAAATATCTTTTCACCTAGTGGGACTTAAACTTAAGGCAACGATGATGGGTCGAATACATCGAAGATTATGATTTTTACCTACAATGCCATTCTGGTAAGGCGAATGTTATGGCAGATGCTTCTAAGTTGAAAACCTCGTGTTGTCATCGCCTCATTAGCTTATGAAGATTGGAAAAGGTCAAAAGCCATTTGTGAGTATGACTTACAATACTATTAGGATGCAAATGTAGCTTGCGTGTAACGCCTTGAAATTAATTAAATATTATTAGAGTGTAAAATGGTAGATTAGTGTGCCATAATAAATGTTTTAAACTTAATTTAGTTATTTTGTGAAACTCCTGAATTAATGTTATTTTTGGTTAATTTAATGATTTTTTAATTACTCTTAATTATTTTTATTTGTTATTTTAAATTTTGAGACAAAACAATTTATCAAATATCAAAATATGCCCCATCTTGCAAAACAGTGGGTGGCACACGGTTTTCATATAATGAAACTATCCACTTCCTCTTTTATTTAAACCCTTCTCTCTTCCTGTCTTTCACTTACATCTCTCTCTCTCCTTCACTTTCTTTCTCCTGCTTTCTCACTCTCTCTCTCCGTCTCTTTTTTTTCTCTTTCATTTCCTCTCATTTTTGTGAACCAATAATCAAGCTCATACTTTGGTTTAATGGATTGGGGGTTCGGGAACGTGATTGAGCAACCAAAAATATGATTTAAAGCTTCGATCCGAGGTTAGTTTTTAAATTTTAAAACTTTTAAAAATTTTTCAATGTTCTTTATATTCTGAAATTTAAGTTCATTTAAGCTTAGAAAACAATTAATCTAAGTTAGAGGAACTTTAAATAACTAGAATCTAAGCTTAGTTTGAAGAAAAATTGGATTTAAATCAAGATTTTTTATTTTCTCTATTTTTCTCTATTTTCAGGTATATTCAAAGTTTTTGTGCAAAACTTGTTTAAATTAGTTTGAAAGTGTTTTATAATGTTTTTTATCATCTATAAATGTTTCCTATGCCTGAGAACTGAGAAAAACAAGTTGAAATGAGGATTTGGGCTCGGAGAGGCCGAAACTCGTGCTTGAAAAATTCTAGAATTTTCTAGTTCAATAGGCCGAACTTCATGTTCGGCAGGTCGAATTCATGAGTTCAGCAGGCTGGATTCATACGACCAGCAGGCCAAACTTGGAAAAGGTAGGCCGACAGGACCTGGCTTGCTGGCAGGCTGAACTGCACAGTTCAGCAGGCTGTACCAGGGAGACTGGCAGGCCGACTAGGCATAGAAAAAATTTATTATTTTTCATCTGTTTTCACCGTTTTGAACCCCGATTGAGATTTTAATGTCATAATATAATTTTATAAACTTAAATGGCACACTAGGACACCATGAGATGTTTTAGTAACATAGGATATCTCAAGCTAGATACTGATAGACCTAGTTTCTATTTAAGGTTGTTTGTGGTTCCATGGAGCTAATTTATAGCAGACTAGGATTATGGTGTGGGACATCGATACGAGTATTGAGGTAGGACTTCTACCTTTCTTAGTAGCCAAGTTTTTAAAAGATTTGGCCTCAAAAGGATTTTTATCAAAATGTTTTTAATGACTGATTGAAAAAGGATTTTTATCAAAATGTTTTCAATGATGGATTAAGAAAAGAAATTTTTATTGGTCATTTTCATGAACAGAAGGATAAGGTGTTTTTCATAATAAACCACATAATGAATACAAATGGTCATAGTTGGTAAAATGAGATTTTTAATAATTATAGAAAGATATATATGTATATATATATATGGGCATGATGCCATATCAGATATCAGGTCGTATAATGTGCGACCTTGGGGTAGGTCTCGAAACCCAGCTAGACCACTTTGATGGTGTTATATATATGGTTTGCCCAAGAAAGATAAAAGGTACTTTCTAGACAAATGGCTTTCAGAAAAATTTATTTAAGTGAATTTATTTATTTAAATTTGTTTTCTAAGGTAAAATTTTTATTTAAGTGATTTATCTGTTTAAATGCATAGACCTACTAAGCATTTCTCTCACTTTTATTTGTTTTAAAATCTTTTCTCCCTCTAGGTGGATTTCAGCTTAGGATCAGTGAAGAGTCCATTGACCGGACCTGCAAGCAGTAGGAGAACCAAATAGGTGATTTGGATTATAAAATAATCAAGGCACGTATAACTTTAACTTTCACTTTTATTTTGGACTATGGTTGTAATTTAATATTATCGCTACTATGTGTGTACACAAGTTGTGGGTCAGTGGAACCCAACACTTATTCTCTCTTTCTCTATTATTTTATTTCATTTTGTTTTTGTCTTACTTGTTTAATCATTATAAACATTCGTTTAAAAAGGATTTTAAATTATCACTAATTTTTAATTAATCAAATTCTTTAACTTGTGCTTTTAATTAAATTTCTTTTAATTTAACCTAATAAACCTGCTACGTCACCTCTCATACTCTGGGGCATGATAGAATGGTATCAGAGCTCAAGGTTATGAACCTTGGGAATTGTGCACACATAGGTACGACAATGAAATACCACTGACAATCTAAATTTTGTTTTCAGAAGTGAGAGAACGGCACCTAGACTCCGTTCGATAGCTGGCGCTGAATTTGGAAATGATGAGGGTATGATGAGAGCCATGTTTGCTATATTCCAGAAGATGGCAGTAAAGGCAAGACTAGAGGATTCTAAGACCAGTCATCAGCATGCGTACTTTAAGGAGTTTCGACGTGCATCTGTTTCGACCTTCGACGAAAAGAGGACCCACAAGTAGCTGAATATTGGCTAAATTTGATCATGAAACAACTGGATACCCTCGACATGCCGGTGGAGTATCGTGTGGAATTTACAGCTTATAAATTCGAAGGTGATGCTAATACTTGGTGGAAGCAAGCTAAACGCTTGGAGAACAATTGGAATATTAGTGGGACAGGTTCAAAGAGCTATTCTATGATCGATACTTTCTACAAGGATATAGAGACCAGAAGGCGACTGAGTTTTATAGGTTGCAGTAGGGTGATATATCAGTTCAGGAGTACGAGGCAAAGTTCAATGAGTTGGCCACGTTCACCCCGTCTACGGTGGCATCGAAATGTGAGAAGTGTATCAAATTCCAAAACAGACTTAAGGCTTCTATTCGACGACAGGTGGTTACCCTGTGACTTAGGAATTTCAGAGAGCTTGTGTCAGCAGCAATATCTGTGGAAAGTGACTTTTTGCAATACTATAAGGATCCAGCAAGGACGTCAGGAGGACAGTAGAGGAGCGGCAGGAGGAGCACCAACAGTCGTCCAACTCCAGGGAAGAGCCAACAGGGTAATATGAATAGTAAAAGTAGCAGTTCATCTAGTAGCGGGCACAACAATCCCTAAGCTTCCATTGTCACTATTGCAAGCAGCTGGGACATATCAAAAGGAACTACCCAATCAGGAGTGCTCGCCTAGGACTTCAGGCCGGAGAAGGAGATAGTTGTCAGCCTTAGCCTCAGACTCTACCTCAGCCTCAGTAATTCCCTCAGCTTTAGTTCCATCAGTTCTCTCCCCAACAATTGTCACACCTAGCACATGGACATCAACTGTAGAACTTCCAACGCAACGACCCTCATTATCGAGCACCGAGTACCACTAGCGTGTTGTCACCTCCATCACAGCAATATTGGCTGACTAACCTAGGACTTAGCAATATTGGTAGAGGAAAAGGGAAAGCGAAAGCTCCAGTTCAGGTTCACACCATGACATCAGGGAGTTCAGATGCTTAGACTAGCAACGCGGTCGTCGATGGTACGATCCTAGTTTCTCAGTCAAAAGCACATGTATTGTTTGATATTGGTGCCACTCATTCTCTTATTTCAAGCTCTTTTGTACATGCCTTGGGATTAGAGGTAGAAGAATTTGATGAGCCTTTAGTTATAGCCCCACCCTTGGGCAGGTGTGTGTGAACTGTATGTGTAAAGCATGTAAAATAAAGATTGGGGATGAGATTCTAAAAAGTGATTTGATTATAATCCCTATGAGTTCATATGATGTAATCCTAGGGATCGACTGGTTGTCTAGATATAATGCAGTTGTAGACTGCCAACTTAAGAAAGTGACCCTAGTGTCTGATAAAGGGATGACGATCATTTACCAGGGTGGTAATGATTGAATGCTGAGTGAGCGTCTCATGAAGACATGTCTTAGAGGACAGAAGAACCTAGCCTGCTATGCTTTTCTCATGAACTTAGAAGGAGAGCCCAATGCATCGAGAAAAAGTGCAACGTTTCCTATAGTTGATGAATTTGAAGGTGTCTTCCCTGACGAGTTACCAGGATTACCACCACATTGAGAGATGGAATTTAGCATCAAGTTACTTCTGAGAACAGCTTTGATTTCTATAGCACCTTACCAGATGGCGCTGGTAGAGATGAAAGAATTGAGAAAGCAACTGCAGGAGCTTGTTGACAAGGGATATATCTAAAATAGTACATCACTATGGGGAGCACCAATTTTGTTCGCTAAGAAGCATGATGGAACCCTCAGACTATGCATAGATTATTGACAGCTAAATCAGGTCACTATGAAGAACAAGTATCCACTACCTAGGATCGATGAATTGTTTGATCAGTTAGGAGGCTCACGATACTTTTTGAAAATAGATTTGCGGTCAAGATACCACCAACTCAAGATTAAAGAAGAGGACATCCCCAAAACAGCTTTTAGGACCCGATATGGACACTTTGAATTTCTAGTGATGCCGTTTGAATTGACAAGTACTCCGGTAGCTTTCATGAACCTAATGAATAGGATATTCAGGCCTTATTTAGATTAGTTCATGATCATGTTCATCGACGATATCTTGGTCTACTCTAAGACTTTGGAGCAGTATGAGCAGTACCTCATGATCGTACTTTAGACTCTATGGGAGCACCAGTTATATGCTAAGAAGGAAAAGTGTGAGCTTTGGTTGACAAAAGTTAAGTTTTTGGGACACGTCATCTCCGAGCAAGGTATCTTTGTGGACTCGTCTAAGGTAGAAGCTATAGTGGAGTGGAAACGACCAAGGAATGTAGCAAAAATTTGTAGCTTCTTAGGACTCACAGGATACTATAGGAAATTTGTGAAGGACTTCTCGAAAATTGCAACGCCACTGACAAGACTGATCAGGAAGAATGTCAGGTTTAAGTGGGATGAGGAATGTGAGCTTGCGTTCCAAGAGTTAAAGAATCTATTAACCTTAGCCCCAGTATTGATTATCCCTAACAGTGATGAGCCGTATGAAGTTTACACAGATGCTTCAAGACGTGGACTTAGGTGCGTGTTGATGCAACATGGATGCATGCTGGCGTATGGATCAAGACAGCTACGACCTCAAGAGTGAAACTATCCTACTCATGACTTAGAGCTTGTTGTGGTGATTTACATGTTGAAGATCTGGAGATGCTATTTGTATGGGGCGACATTTCAGGTAATTTTTGACCACAAGAGCCTGTTCACTCAAAGGGATCTGAACTTGAGGCAGCGAAGGTGGTGGAGTACATGGAAGATTATGATTTTATGCTACAATATCATCCTGGAAAAGCTAACATGGTCGCTGATGCGCTCAACCAGAAGTCTTTAAGGATTCTTGCTTGTTTAGCTCTCGAGGATTGGAAAAGGGACATAACAGTAAGTGAATACAGGTTACAATACTATGAAGACTACGATCGAGTTTCAGTGTACCATATGGAGACAACCCTGCCTCTTGTTTAGATGGTGAAGTAGAATCAATGGCGAGATCAATATCTGCAAGGAATCTGGACACAAAATGGAGAACAATTTAAAGATTGGAGGATACATATCAATGGATCGCTATATTTTAGGGACCGCCTAGTAGTTTCAGCAATTGCAGAGGTGATGAAGGCCGTGATGCACGAAGCGCATAAGTCTCAATTTGCTATTTATCTGGGGAGCATAAAGATGTATCGTGATCTGAAGAGACAATACTGATGGAGAGGAATAAAGAAGGATCTTTGAGAATACGTGGCCAAATGTGTGACTTTTCTTCAAGTGAAAGCCAAGCACCAGAAGCCAACAGGTCAGCTTCAGCCACTTCTTATTCCAGGGTAGAAATAGGAGCACATCACGATGGATTTTCTCATCGGTTTGTCGAGGATAGAGCAAAGGCACAATGTAATTTGGGTCGTGGTCGATAGGTTAATGAAATTGGCTCATTTCATTCCTTTTAGGTCCACTTGTTTAAGAAGAGTTCTTGGAGAATTATATCTATAAAATATAGTGAGATTGCACGGAGTTTCTTTGTCCATCACATTCGATGAAGACACTATATTCAATGCCATGTATTGGAGGAGCTTTCAAGAGGCCTTGGGTACGAATTTGAACTTCAACATGGCATTTCATCCTTAGATTGATGGGCAATCTAAGCGGGTCATTTAGATTCTCGAGGACATGTTACGTGCATGTGTGTTAGACTTTAGAGGAAACTGAAAGAAGTACTTGCATCTGGCAGAGTTTGCGTACAACAATAGTTACCAATCGAGCATTAGCATGGCACCGTTTGAAGCACTGTATGGATGATCGTGTTGACACCGGTGTGTTAGGTAGAACTAGAAGATAGAATAATTCTCGGCCTAGATGACATTCGCGATAGCAAAAAAAAGGTCACCATGATACGGGATCGATTAAAGGTAGCCCATAGTAAATAGAAGAGCTACACGGATAGGAGGCACCGACCCTTGAAATTTGAGGTAGGAGATTTTGTACACTTGAAGGTATCATCGCGTAAAGGCATCACGCAATTTGGAGTAAGTGGCAAGCTTGCATCGAGGTATGTTGAACCATTCGAGGTCACTCAACGTGTTGGTGTGGTTACTTATCGACTCGACCTTCCTTCTGAACTTTCTCATGTTCACGACGTATTTCACATGTCGATGCTTCAGAAGTGTCCACCCGAACAAAACAAGATAGTCTCATTTCATGACATGTAGATCCAGGAAGACAAGATGTACAAGGAAGTACCGATTTAGATTATCGATCGAAAAGTGATCAACTTACGACGTCGCCATATACTATAAGTAAAGGCCGTGTGGTAGCATCATGGGGTTGATGAAGCCACTTGAGAATTAGAATTGACTATGCGGGAGTTATATCCGCATTTATTTTGTTTCTGAAATGATTTGTAAATTTCGAGGGTGAAATTTCTTTTAGGGGAGGAGAGCTGTAATGTCCCGAAATTAATTAAATGTTATTAAAGTGTAAAATAGTGGATTAGTGTGCCATAATGAATGTTTTAAACTTAATTCAGTTATTTTGTGAAACTCCTGAATTAATGTTATTTTTAGTTAATGTAATGATTTTTTAATTACTCTTAATTATTTTTATTTGTTATTTTGAATTTTGAAACAAAACAATTTGTCAAATATCAAAATATGCCCCATTTTGCAAAATAGTGGGTGGCACACGGATTAAACCACCCACTTCCTCTTTTATTTAAGCCCCTCTCTCTCCTTCTCGTTCACTCACGTCTCTCTCTCCTTCACTTTCTTTCTCTCACTTTCTCACACTCTCTCTTTGTCTCTCTTTTTTCTGTCTCATTTCCTCTCAATTTTTTTGAATAAAAAATCAAGCTCAAACTTCGGTTTAGTGGATTGGAGGCTCGGGAACATGATTGAGCAACCAAAAACACAATTTAAAGTTTCGATTTGAGGTTAGTTTTTAAATTTTAAAACTTTTCTAAATTTTTCAATTTTCTTTGTATTTTGATATTTAAGTTCATTTAAACTTAAAAAACCTTTAATCTAAGTTAGAGGAATTTCAAATAATTAGAATCTAAGCTTAATTTGAAGAAAAACGGATTTAAATCAAGATTTTTTACTTTTCTCTATTTTTCTCTATTTTTGGGTATATTCAAAGTTTTTGGGCAAAACTTGTTTAAATTAGTCTGAAAGTGTTTTATAATGTTTTTCTATCATCTATAGATGTTTCCTATGCTTGAGAACTAAGAAAAATAGGTTGAAATGAGAATCTGGTCTCGGGGAGGCCGAAACTCATGCCTGAAAAATTCTAGAATTTTCTAGTTTGATAGGCCGGATTCATATGACCGGTAGATCGAACCTAAAAAATTTTGGCTAATCGGACCTGGTTTGCCGACAGGCCAAACTATACAATTCGACAAGCCAAACCAGGGAGATCGGTAGGCCGACTAGACATAGTGAAAATTTGTTATTTTTCATCTTTTTCACCGTTTTGAAACCCGATTGAGATTTTAATGTCATAGTATAATTTTATAAACTTAAATGGCACACTAGGACACCATGAGATGATTTTGTAACATAGGATATCACAAGCTAGATACTGATAGACCTAGTTTCGATTTAAGGTTGTTCATGGTTCTGCAGAGTTAACGTATAGCGGACTGGGATTATGGTGTGGGACACCAGCACGAATATTGAGATAGGACTTCTACCCCTTTCTTAGTAGCCAAGTTTTGAAAAGATTTTGGCCTCAAAAGGATTTTTATCAAAATGTTTTCAATGACTGATTGAAAAAGGATTTTTATTAAAATGTTTTCAATGATAGATTGAGAAAAGGGATTTTTATTGGTCATTTTCATGAACAGTAGGATAAGGTGTTTTTCATAATAAACCACATAATGAATGTAAATGGTCATACTTGGTAAAATGAGATTTTTAATAATTATAGAAAGATATATATATATATATATGGGCATGATGCCAAATCAGAGATCGGATCGTATAGCGTGCGACCTTAGGGGCAGGTTCTGAAACCCACCTAGGCCACTTCGGTGGTGTTATATATATGGTTTGCCCAAGAGAGATAAAAGGTACTTTCTACACGAACTATTTTTAGAAAAATTTATTTAAGTGAATTTATTTATTTAACATTGTTTTCTAAGGTAAAATTTTATTTAAGTGATTTATCTATTTAAAAGCATAGTCCTATTGAGCCTTTCGCTCACTTTTTATTTGTTTTAAAATCTTTTCCCCCTCTAGGTGGATTTCAGCTTAGGATCGAAGAAGAGTCCGTTGACCAGGCCTGCAAGCAAGAGGAGAACCAAATAGGTGATTTAGATTATAAAATAATTAAGGCATGCATTTCTTTAACTTTAACTTTTATTTTAGACTGTGGTTGTAATTTAATATTGTCGCTATTATGTGTGTGCACAAGTTGTGAGTTAGTGGGACCTAACACTTATTTTCTCTTTCTCTTTTATTTTATTTCATTTTGTTTTTGTCTTAGTTGTTTAATTATTATAAACATTCGTTTAAAAAGGATTTTAAATTATCACTAATTCTTAATTAATCAAATTCTTTAACTTGTATTTTTAATTAAATTTCTTTTAATTTGACCTAATCAACTTGCCACGTCACCTCCCGTACTCCGAGACGTGATATTGCGTTTATAACCTAATAGCCACACTTGTTTTTCTCCAGTAAGTACTACAAGGTCAATGGCAAGATGAAAAGCTAAGGGACACTTGGAATCAATTGCAAAATGGGGAACTGTTAGTGGGATAGAAGATAAGTATAGAAGGTTTCTTATTGTTCAATGGAAGGCTTGTGGTATCGAAGGATGCTAACATTTGACAAGCTGTTTTAAGTGAAGCCCACAAGTTTAAGTTTGCTATACATCTTGGTAGCACCAAAATGTACCATGAACTTGAAGGCAATATTGGTGGAAAGGGATGAAGCATGATATAGCTGAGTTTGTCATGAATTACATGATGTGTCAACAAGTGAAGGCCAACCATCGACATCCACATAGACTACTTCAACCCTAGCCAATTCTAGATTAGAAGTGGGATAAGATCACCATGAATTTTGTGATGGAGATACCCACCACACCTGGAGGGTACAATGCAATCTAGGTAGTAGTTAATCGTAGTAGTTGATCGATTGATGAAGTCGGCATGCTTCATTACCTCTGTGTTGGGCTAGCATGGAGGAAGTTCTTGCCCTTGGACTTACTAAAGTGTAGGAAACCACAAAAGAATGTTAAGGAAATCCAAGAGAGACTTTGGGCTATTCAAAGTCGTCAAAAGAGCTATGCAGACTCAAGAAGGTGCAAAATTGAATTTGAAGTTAGGGACTAGGTGTTTTTAAAAGTTACTACTAGGCATGAGATTACTCGTTTTGAGATTAAAGGAAAATTAGCTTTGCAATTCATTGGGCCTTTTTTCATTATCAAAAGAATTGGAGATGTTGCATATCACTTAGATGCCTTAGCTAGGTCATGTCCATAATATTTTTCACGCATCAATGTTAAGATGATGTATAGAAGACCCCACCCACATTATCTAATGGACCGAAGTACCTATCCAAGAGGATGTGACTTATAAGGAACAATCGATGCAGATTTAAGCTTCAGAACTCAAGGTGCTATAGAATAGAGCGATCTCACTTGTCAAAGTATTACGACAACACCACCAAGAAGAAGAAGCTACTTAGGAGTTAGAGGCTGAGATGTATGAGAAATACCCTAATCTATTTAATCTTTAGCTTGAAGTGGTTCTCGAAAATTTTAAGGATGAAATTTCTTAAGGTGGATTGATTATGAAAACCTTGACTTTATTGATAGAAAATTTCAAATGTTGGGTCATTTTAAGACTTTGAAAAGATTGTGCAAAATAAAAAAAAAAAAAATTTTGTGTGCTAGAACCTTTTAACATTGTAACCAAAAGCAAAAAAAAAAAAAAAAAAAAAAAAAAAACCAAAAAATCAGATCAACCGCCCTCCCAACACTCTCTCTTCTCTTTCTTCCTCCCATACTCACGCCCAAAACTAAGAAGAAAAAAATCAGCCCCTACCTTCCCCCACCAGCTTGCTTTTGGTCGTTGCTGCCCTACATGTGCTAGCTAGAAGTGCTCGTCACTGCCCAAACCTTTTATCGCTGAAGCAACTTCGACCCGCTTGCCATCGATGGCTATGGAGAGCAATGAAAAGTCAACATTTTCCAATCTCCTCCACATGATTCTAATGTCGTCCAGCTCTACCACCTCTGGCCAACCACACCCTCGTGCTAGCCACATCGAAAGGAGCAAGAACCACCCCCTCACTAGTTCGATCATTGCCGAATTCCTTTGGGCCATGACACCTTTCATTTGTGGATTTCTCTAATTTTTCGATGAACCGGATGTCGTTTTGGGAAGCCACCATCAGAAACATACTTCCCTTGTTGAGAGCTTTGTTTTGGTACCTACCTTGACCCCCACCTTTGTCGGTTAATGTTGGTCCTTGCAGGTCAACGCTGATCCTTACTGGTCAACGCCGATCAAACCATGACCCTGACCCTTAAAATGACGAAGGTGTATACTAGCCTATTTTTAATGCTCCAGAAGTATTTGTGACATCAAAATTATTTGATGTAATTCCGAAAAAGGAGAACAACAAACAAAGGCCCTATTTGGTTTTGTTTTTAGAATTTTTGGAAATATTTTTGTACATTTTTTGAGACAAAAATTTTAAAAACACTCTCAGTATAATTCCCAAAAAATTTCTTTTTTTAAAACAAAAACATTTTTACCTATTTTGAAAACAATACCAAACGGCCCCAAAGTTTCAATTTTTAGGTTTAGCGGTTCCCATTTTTTGAACCAGAGCATTTTCACGCCTTATTGGACTTTCTGATAAGAGTTTCGACCACTTGAAACTTTTTAAATTTTTTTTAGAAATATTTTTGTGAAATTTGTGACGTAATTTAGTTTCATTGATTATAATGGTTGAAATGAAAAATTAGAATTTCCTATTTGATTACAAGATTGATTATTGATTAATTAATTGCATTTATTTATTTATTATTGTTACATAAATGCTCTTGGTGGTACATATTGAAGTTATGGAATGCCATAACTATTCTGTGAACTATATCTTGAATGTTTAAAAATTTTGGTTTTGTCGAAAAACAACTGTTATGCTGCCGAAATTTTGTTAGAGCTAACTAAGTTAATAAACTAACCTTTTAAGTGAATGAGTGATTGGACTGCTTTTCTTATGGTTGTGACAATATGCGACGTTGTTGGATTAAGCAATTGCCATCTGGAAAATTCCTTGAGGATTGTTAAAATTTACATTACTCATGAGGTGCTCATTTGGGGCACAATGGACACGGGGTGCTCATTAGGAGCATAAGGGACATCTTTATAATTCTTTCTTTCCTTGTTTCCTTCATTAACAACCAGAACTTGAATGTTAGATTTAACAGTGAGTTTCTAATTTGATATGGGACTAGATTGATGTTCTTTTCACGTTTATTTATTTATTTTTTTCATTTGTTTTGATTATCATACTCATTTTTGTCTAAGGATTTAAAAACCAAGTAGTCTGTATTTCTATTGGGCTTTAGCTCACCCATTTTTTCCCCAGGTGGTGTTCAGTGCAAGCTAGACTAACAAAGTAGCTAGAGTGTCGAGGAGCTTGTGACTAAATTTTTGGATAATGCTTCTAGAGGGATCGTTCTATTCATAATTGCATGTGTCTCTTGAAACTTTACTTATCTAAATTGGTATTGGATTGCAACTTAAGAACTTCATCTGTATTTACTGTATGCCTAAGTGTTATGTACTAAGTGGGTGATACATGATGACTCTTTAATGAATGTATTACTTTATGATAATTATCTATATTTCATCTATATTTGATGGTGGACGCATTAATATGGGTTTAGGAATTAGAATAGAAAAGCAAATAAGAATTTATCTAAAATAGGAAAAAAAATTTGAGTTTCCACTAAAACCCAGCCTTCACAAACTTTAAAGTTTTATCACTAGCCCTAATTTTAGGTTGTGATAATTTACATAATAAACTATATACATATTGGATTTGTTAATACCAAAAGAAGTTTTGTGAGGCTCAAATATGATTGAGATTCCATCTTGATTCAAACAATATGAATATGTGCCATGACATGTTAATAGAGTAGTACTAAATATAGTTATGAATATGCCATATATAGGTTTGTTGACTTCTTTCCTCTGCATTTTCATAAATGAAAATTTGTGAATTCTTGCAATTGTTTACCTGAGATGGTGGTGGTATGCTTAGATGAGGAAAATTAAAAATTACCTAACCATCATAGTGTCCAAAGTCTTGATTGGATGGATAATAAGCATGAGAAGCCTCATTAGAGGAGCTGCTATAATTAGATCTTAAATTTATTGGCTATAAACTCATGGAAATATTATTTTCATCCAATGTTATCACTTTTTTTTTTATATAGGATAAATATTCATTTTTTATTCTGTATAGGAAAAATATTCATTCCTTGAAAGTACAAAATATTGATAGATTATTTAAAGAGAAAAAAATCTATTAAATTTTGTAATTTTCGACGTTACCGAAATTAGGTTTGAAATTTCTATGATATGTACTAAAATTTTGTACAAAATATACTATAGATTTTGTGATATCGATATTTATTGATATTTTTGATATTTCTCCTATATATATATATATTTTTGAAATCAACAGTACAATAGAAAGATATTTTGGCACCTCAAAATTTCTAAAATTTTCAATTAAATTTTTGAAATTTCATCAATATTTACGTCCATGGTTATGCCATGTGAATAGAGCATGATCTTTGGGGTTTTATCGTTGTGCGCAATCTTTGTGGGTTGTATTTATGCGTTGGTAACAACTTGCAATTCAAAAAAATTCAAACCGTTAGACATGATCAATTAGTTTCTGAAGTTAAATCTTGAACTGAATTCAATCTTATCATGCAAAATACTTGCAAAAACTTCCAAAACACTTAGAGATTAAGCTAAGCCAATCATAAATGGCGGCCTAAATTATACACATGATTAACTTTATAAAAGTCAAATTAAAAGATATGGGAATTTTAAGCATGAATTGAAATTTAAACTCCACAAGATCACCATCCAACACATTTGATATCCATAGAATATTCCAATTTAGACAGAATCCAAATTGAACACAAAATTCAAAATGACTTACCAATAACACAACAAATCAGATTGACATATATTTGGAATTTAAACTATACAAATATAGTGAAAAATTTAACCACCACCACCCTACAATCAAATCTAGATAGAATAATTTGAAAATTAAACATCAAATATCCAAATAATCACAACCAAACCTGCAGGGAAAATATCAAGTCAGTAAAACTCTTTGAATGTAAAAAACAACAAAATTTCACGTATAGAAGTATTTATGTGTAAGGTTAAAAACCCTAGAAATATTTATTTACCGAACTTGTTTCTAGAGTTATTCCTTTTTATAAGTAATTTACTTGTATTCAATGATTGAGGTTGTAACACCCCGAAGTTAATTAAGTATAATTAGAGTATTAAATGGTGGATTAGTGTGCCATAATGATTATTTTAAACTTAACTAGATCACTTTGTGAAATTTTTAAATTAATGTCATCTTGATTCTTTTAATGATTTTTAATTATTTTTAATTATTTTTAAGTGCTATTTTAAATTTTAAAACAAAACAATTCGTCAAATGACCAACACGTCACTTTTAAAAAACCACGTGCTGAACACACGGTTTTTCTTCACTGGTTTGTCTTTCTTTCCTCTATTTATTTAACTCTTCCTCTCTCTCCTCTCATTTCTCACTCGCCCACTCTCTCTCCTTTTTCACTCTCTCGGATTCTCTCATTCTCTCTCATTCTCTCTCCAAATTTTTGAATCAAATTTCAATTTCCAAGCTTTGGGTTAGAAGATTGAAGGCTCGGGAGCGAGATTCAACAACAAAAACATCGTTTTCAAGCTTCGATTCGAGGTTAGTTTTTAAATTTTCAAAACTTTTTATATTTTTCAAATTTTCTTCTATTTTGAAATCTAAGAGTTTCTAAGCCTAGAAAAGCTTCAATCTAAGTTAGATGGACTTAGATTAGCTAGAATACAAACCTTGTTAGAACAAAAATGGATTGAAATCAAGATTTTTCATTTTTCCTCTATTCTCTCTATTTTCTGATTTTTGTGAAAATCTTGTTTAAAACTTGTTTTAATCCATTAAAAAGTGTTCTACTATGATTTTCTATTGTTTATGATGATTATCCATGCCAAAGAATTGAGAAGACAGGTTAGATTTGAAGATTTGGATTCGGGATGCCGAGAACCCGTGCGTGGAAAATTCTAGAATTTTTTAAGATCGGCAAGCCAAACTTCATGTTCGGCAGGCCGGATTGAAGAGATCGGCAGGCCAGATTCATCCGACCGGCAGGCCAAACCTGGAAATGTTTGGCCGACCAGACTTGGCTTTCCAACAGGCCAAACTATGCAGTTCGGCAGGCCGAACCAGGACGACCGGCAGGCCGATCGGGCATGGTGTAATTTTATGATTTTTCACCAGTTTTTACTGTTTTGAACCCCGATTGAAATTCCAACTTTATAAAATGATTTTATAAACCTAAAAGGCAGACTAGGACACCATGAGATGATTTAGTACCATAGGATACCATGGGTTAGATACTAATGAACTAAGTTACTATGCATTTAGGAATTGTGCGTGGATTCACGGAGCAACGTATAGCGGACCGGGATTACGATATGGGACACCGACACGGATATTGAGGTAGGACTTCTACCCCTTCTTTGATATCCAGTTTTAAATATTTTGGCCTCAAAGGGATTTTTACGAAAATGTTTTCAAATGATTTATTGACAAATGATTTTATTAACTATTTTCTAAAACAATAGATTGAGGCGGATTTCATAATAAACCTCATAATGAACATAAATGATTACATATGGTAAAGAAGAGATTTTATTAATTAAAAGATATATATATATATATATACACATATTTGAGGGCGTGATGCCATATCAGAGATCGGGTCGTGTAGTGAACGACCTTGGGGGCAGGTCCCGAAACCCAACTGAGCCACTACGGTGGTGAATTATATATGGTTTGCCCAGGAAAAGAAAATGATATTCTTTCTAGTTGACCCATTTGGATTGCTTTGGTAAGAATATATTTTTATTAAATTCTCATTTAATTATTTATTTGTTTAATTGTTGTAGCTCGTTTTCTACATATTTATCTGATTTACGAAATTTCTTTTAAAGTTGAATAATTTCCAAATATAGTCCTACTAAGCCTTTCACTCACGATTTATTTGTTTTAAAATCTTAACCCTAGGTGGACATCAGCTTAGGATCAGAGAAGAGTCCGCCGACCGGACTTACAATCTGTAGAAGTTTTGGGTAGGTTGTACTGTAGCAAGTAAGGCATGTAAATCTTTATCTTTCTTTTTACTCGGACTGTTGTTGTATTGTAATATTGTCAGTACTATATGTGTGTGCACAATATGTGGGCCAATGGGACCCATACTCGTTCCACCTCACATTTAAATATTCTTAATATTCTTTTATTTGCTTAATTATTATAATGGTTTATTTAATTCCTCAAATTATTCTAATCAAACGATTTTAAAATTTCCTCATTTTTATTTATAAATTTAACTCTAAAACCTCAATTTTTAACTAAATCTTTATTTAATTAACTTAATTAAACTACCACGTCACCTCCCGTACTCCGGGGTGTGACAGATTGGTATCAGAGCTCAAGGTTATGAACCTTGGGAATTGTGCACAC
>CAMOHE010045162.1:8520-47711 GCA_946598075.1 Artocarpus hirsutus | reverse complement strand
TGAGGAAATATTTGTAGTTGCTTGTGAGCAATTATTGGGCTTTCATTCCAAACCCTTAGGACTACTGAATGTAAATGGTTTTTGCGATGGTCTTTTGAAATTTCTAGATTATGCTGTGGAAGAAAACATCATTGCAGAATCGGAGAGACAAATCTTTGTTACTGCTTCAACAGCTGAGGAATTGCTAGATAAGATGCAAATCATCCATCCGGAATCCGACACTGCAACATCCAAGCTTGAATGGGAAGAGGAATGCTAGGAGCGGCTAATTGATTTAAATCTCAATCTGTAATCTTTTGGTTTTATTCATGGCATGTAGGCATGTATGTTCGTATTTCGTGTGTCACGAATAATCGTTTACCTTGCATTTTGCATTTCTTGTGGTATGCCGTTAAAAACTTTTAGATTCAGTGAGCCTAATGCCGGGATGGCTAGATACATAGTACTTAATACTCTCGAAACACATCCTACTTAAGGTCCGATCTTTTGCTTATCGATGTTTTTGTATTCTCTAAACATACATGATATGGATAGCTGGTATACAGAGCGAAACGTATCCGTATCATGTTTGTAATGTGTAATATTCTGTTAATATTATGTGAAAGTACCAAAGTCAGTTGTGGGAATATTCTATAAGAAATATGAGTATATTATGTGGGTTGAATATTTGTGTCATGAAGATAGCTGTTTAATGAAGAATCTGTCGGGTTTGTCTACAACTATGAGATTCCGTCTAATATCTCTATGAATAAGTTTAATGTATGGTTTTGAATAAAAGTGTTTGTGTTATATATTTTATGATTATGTTTTAGTTTATTAGTTGGAATATGAAGTTAATCATTCTTGACTTTTCTTTGCTTAGAAAGGAAAAAGAATTCAAAAATGAAGTATGTAGAATTTCTCGAGCAATCTCCTTGAGTGTAAGTGTAAATCACAGTCCAAAGATAGTGAAGGACTAGAAAATAGTATGATCAGCATGTGTGTTTTTGAAACAAGTTAGAAATACTATTGTTGAAGTATTTAGTATTTAGAGTAAGGTTAATACTCTAAGCTAATGAAGGGAGATACAATAACTTATATTTGGAGACAAACAACATTGGCAGTTTAGAGTCGAAAGTAGAATCATTATGGAATTGTGACTTCTACTAGTATAGTTAGATTTAAAATTTCGGGGACGAAATTTATTTAAGGGGGGTAGAGCTGAAACGCCAGTTATTTTAATGGGTATGATTTTTGTAAAATTTAATGAATAAAATGTCACTTTAGAACTTCTTATCAAGTCTTCGTAAGAAACATTCAAAAGTTACCTATCACCCACCTCTACCAACCTTGTCCCGCTACATTAATGCTCAATTAAGTAGCCTCCTTCTCATTGGGAGACATAAAATTAATTCACCTCAACTACTTGCAGGCATAGAATTAATTCACCTCAACTACCAGGAGACATAAATATATTTTCTTAACCACCTTTTTAATGCTTCCTTCATCTTCTTCTACAAATTGCCCCATTTGCCCTCTCAATTATGTTGGCATTATTTGCTAAAAGTCTCCATGGGAGACATGATAATATTTTCTTTTAATGCTCATTTATTTCTTCCTACAACTTTCCCCATAAACCTATAATTATCTCCCGCTCCTCAATTATTTTGATGCCTATTTATTCAACCATCACCACTTCCTTCTCTAGTTTCTTATTCTCTCCTTTCTCTCTTCAATTTCTAACTAAAGACACAAGGCATAAAGCTCTCTTTATAGCCAAGTAACTATAATTCCCAGCCATGTTTGAAGCCACTTTGGAGTCAATTTAAGCTTGATTTTTAACCCAAATTTTGGTGTTTTTCAAAAGAGTTTTGAGATAGGTCTTCTTTAATTCAAACCTGGCTTTAGTATGTATTTTTTCGATATTTAATGCATGTTTTCCTCATTATTTGTAAGAAAGGCTAAAGATATGGTTTGATGATGATTTTGGTATAAAACTCATAAGAATATATTTATTATGATGCATGCTGCCTATTTTGGAATGGTTTTAGAATTTTGAATAAGAATAATATGCTTTGGGTTTAAAAAAAACTTAACATTTCATAAACCTTGTATTATCTCTATGGACAGTAGCCTTTCTTGAAATCCTGGGATTAGATGAAAATGAATTTTTTAAATTGGTTTACATATTTTAAAGGTAGATATCTTAAGCTTTCCAACGAGCTATCATAAGCCTAAATCGGAGTTGTATTTTATTTTCTATGCATTTTTTAAGTCTTGGGTTGGAAACTAGTAAACCTATCAGTGGCAGTATACCACCCGTCTGCCTTAAGTAAACCACCCAATAACCCATGTGCTAATTGTAGATAGTGAACCTAACTTTGCTCACCTTCTAATCCTTGCATGTCTTACAATCTTTCCAAAACCATCCTAAGTGATTTATGAATCTTATTAGAGACTAAAGTATATAGATTTACAGTTAATTCATTTATGGATATGGTTATATGTTGTGCTTTAGTTTTAATTGTCTTTATGGATGATTTAGGATCAAAGGTGTATGGAGCTAATGTTAATTAATTCCGAGATTAAAAGATTGTTGAGAAGCTTGAAAGGTAGGGATTCTATTACTAATCTTTTGTAAGGTTTTTATGGAATTAAAATTGATTGCTTTACCACAAGATATATGTATCTATGTTAAACTGCTATTATATGAGAATCACATATAAAACTATGACATGAACTCGCCCTGTATTGATTAGCAAGAAACATAATGAATTAACATATGTTGTTATAAGTTGGAAAGCATGGTTAGGAAAATTGATTCTATAAATAATGATGGAACATTGAGAAATGGTGAGACGTGAAGAGGGCGGTAGTTACGTCCTTGGGCACGATTACCCTAAAAGGTAAAATAAAGGGAAGGTGATGACGCTTCCTTGGGTCGAAAGCCCCAGAACACACTGTACAGAAATCGACTTGATGAGGACTCGAGGCTTGATGTCCCCTCTCTGGAAAACCCTTAAAATGTTTGGGGGGTGGCCAAGCTCACCCATTTAGGTTTCGATAAGTTGCGTGATACTTTATGTAATGTGGATACGTAGGAATAATGATGAATATTAATATTGTATATATGTATATGTCTGAAACTTGGTAATGATTAACTATGGTATCCACGGAATATGATCATAATAAATCACATAATTTGAATAATGATGGAAACTAACTAACCATGCAGATTTAATGTGGTAAAGAATAAAACCTTAAGGTGAGTAATGGTTTTTTCTACTGAGCATATTGTCGCTCATTCCTTTATATTTTCCTCTTTTCAGGGCTCACTAAGTGTGAGATGATTACAAGAAAAATAGTTGAGGAAGCTATGTAGTTATATTACGTTGGAATTGCTTCGAATGCAAAGAATGATCTTCATGATAATGCAAGCATCAATTGTTAATTTCTGTGACTGTACTAAGATTTGTTGATGGTTGAAATAATGATGATGACAGATGTATATTATAAAAATTTAAGGTGCTATATTAAACTGTAGTTTATATATTTGTTTATGTTTTATTTTTATTTTGGGAGTTTCTATTTAAGTCTTGGGCAAATTACTTTGATGTTTTATCTTTATTTCTAATTTTCATTTTATTTATTTAAAAACTGTTAACCCCTATATAGGGGCGTTACACCTTTGCTAGGCGATACCTTCAAAAGAACAAGATCTCCCACCTTAAATTACAAGGGTCGACGTCTTTTATCTACGTAACTCTTTTGTCGACTCTGAGCTGCCTTCAATAGACCTCAAATTACGGCAACCTCTCCATTACTATTGCGAATCTCATCTGGTCCTAGAATAATTTTGTCTTCCGGCTCAGTCCAGCACGCTGGTGACCGACATGGTCGTCCATACAGCGCTTCAAACGGTGCCATGCCAATAATCGATTGATAGCTGTTGTTATACGTAAACTCTGCTAGATGCAAATATTTCTTCTAGTTTTCGTCAAAGTTTAATGCACATGCACGTAACATATCTTCGAGAATTTGAATGACCCGCTATGATTGCCCATCAGTTTGACGATGAAATGCCGTGCTGAAATTTAAATCCGTACCCAAGGCCTCCTGAAAGCTTCTCTAGTACTTGGCATTGAATCTGGTGTCTCTATTTAATGTGATGGACAAAGGAACTCCGTGCAATCTCATTATATTTTGCAGGTACAATTCTTCAAGAACTCTTCCCAAACAAGTCGACCTAAAAGGGATGAAATGAGCTTATTTCGTTAACCTGTCGACCATGACCCAAATTGCATCATGCCTTTACTCCGTCCTTGGCAAACCGGTAAGGAAATCCATCGTCACGTGCTCACATTTCCACCTTGGAATAGGAAGTGGCTGAAGCTGAACTGCTGGCTTCTGATGCTTGGCTTTCACCTAAAGACAAGTTACACACTTGGCCATGTATTACTAGACATCTTTCTTCATACTTCTCTACCAGTATTGTCTCTTTAGATCACGATACATCTTTATGTTTCCTAAATGAATGGTGAACTGAGACTTATAGGCTTCATCCATTATGACCTTCATCGCTTCTGCGTTTGCTGGAACTGCTAGACACTCCCTAAAGTCCAACGATCCATCTGTATATATCCTCCATTCTTCAAATTGCTCTCCGTTCTGAATCTGCGTCTATATCCTTTGAAGGTCCGAGTCTCGCCACTGGTTTTGTTTCACCATCTGGATAAGAGTTAGGGTCATCTCCATGTGATACACCGAAACTTGATTGTAGTCTTCGTAATACTGTAGCCCGTACTCGCTCACTGTTGCATCTCTTTTCCAATCTTCAAGAGCCAAATAAGCGAGAACCCCTGAGGACTTCTGGCTAAGTGCATCCGCGACTACGTTAGCTTTCCCAGGGATGGTACTGCAGCACGAAATCATAATCTTCCATGTACTCCGTCTATCTTCACTGCCTCAAGTTCAGATCCCTTTGAGTGAACAAATATTTCAAGCTCTTATGTTTTGAGAAAACTTGAAATGTTGCCCCGTACAAGTAACATCTCCAGATTTTCAGCGCGCGAATCATCGCTGCAAGCTCCAAGTCATGAGTAGGGTAGTTTTGCTCATAAGGTCATAACTGTCTCGATCCATACGCCACCACGCATCCGTGTTACATTAATATATATCCAAGTCTACGTCCTGGCGCATCTGTGCAAACTTTGTACAACTCGTCACTATTGGGGATAATCAATACTGGAGCTGAGGTCAACCGATTCTTTAATTCTTAAAAAGCTAGCTCACATTCTTCATCCCATTCAAACTTGACATTCTTCTTGATCAATCTTGTCAATGGCGCTGTTATCTTTGAGAAGTCCTTTACCAATTTCTTGTAGTATCCTGCGAGTCCCAAGAAACTATAGATTTCTGCCACATTCCTCAGTCGTTTCTATTCCACTATGGCTTCTACCTTAGACGGATCCACTGAAATACCATGCTCGAAGATGGCATGGCCCATAAACTTAACTTCTGTTAGCCAAAACTCACACTTCTCTTTCCTAGCGTATAGCTGGTGCTCCTGTAGAATCTGAAGCACAATCCTAAGATGTTGCTCATGTTCCTCCCAAGTCTTAGAGTAGACCAAAATGTCATTGATGAACACGATCACGAATTGATCCAAACAGGGCCTGAATATCCTGTTCACTAAGTCCACAAAGGTTGCCGGAGCGTTCCTCAATCCAAACAACATCACCAGAAACTCAAAGTGTCCATACCGGGTCCTGAAAGCTATTTTGGGGATGTCTTCTACTTTAATCTTGAGTTGATGGTATCCCGAGTATAAATCTATCTTTGAGAAATACCGCGAACCTGTCACAACTCGCCTTTCTCGGGTGTGAGAAACCTTTTTCTTACTTACATATAGGCGAAAACTTAGGAAATTTTTTTTTTATAACATACAGATAATAACATCTTTGGAAACACAATTATATATTTAAATTTACTTTGCACACTTGTTCGTACAAATATTGGTTTTAGCAACTTTTGAAATACAGACATATACTTGTATTTACATAACAACTTTTCATTTACAATACTGTTTTCCAAACATTATGTTTCAAAATAACATAAAATATGTTACAGCAGAAATAAGACTATGGCGGTATTCATACCCGTTATGCACATTACTCATCCCTCCGCTAGCTCAACCATGAAATTACTCTGACTTTCTTGTTAGAATACCTATAGCATGAAATACTTAATGAGCCTACGCCTGGTAAGTCCCATATAACCTACATGCACATTCAATAAAATGTATGATCCAATTATGCTTTCTTATGTACATTCCTTATCCTTTTCATGTCTTATCTCTTACTAGGGCTCAAGTGTTTGTATCAATGACCACATAGGTCTACGTGACACCATGACCATACTATATCCTCAAACTCCTCTTGAGTCAGGAGTCGGTACGACATTTTCCTTAATTTTTGGTGATATAATTACCAGTCTATTTATTATGGTTATCATACCATGCATGAAGTGAATAACACATGTATTACACAAAACATAAATGCTCTTATACAATATTGTACACACAGGTACATACTTTTATACTCACAAGTATACATTAATATACACACTAGTATACAATATAATATACACATAGGTATTTATTTAGTATACTTATAGGTATACACCAACATACTTATAGATACTCATGTCATAACATACATACAGGTATACACTTTGATATACACCCAGGTACACATATGCACATATCACATTCTATACCTATAATTTCATAGTGTAGATGGGATGGGTACTTACTTGATTCCATGTACTGCGCAAATCAACCTCGATTTCTTCTTTCCTAGACTTCTAAGATCCTGTTGGCTAATTACAAAACTATTAGCCAAATTTTACTATTTACTCTATGTCTCATACGAAACGATAGTAAATTAATAAATTGAGTTGCATAATTGTATACAACTCTACTAATCTCAGTTTCTTTATTTTTATCTAATTCTACCCTGTTGTTTCTAACGAAGGGCAGAAATTTTTTTTCCTAGTCATTCCTTTTTCCTATTTGGAACATTTTAAGACGGTTCGGTTTACTTGGGGAAAAATAACGATTTTGCCCCTAGTGGGCCTACTAGCTCCCCAAGCTCGATTTCGCTATTCTAACTAAAATTGTGACGTACATGATTTTAAAATATTACCCTACGGGGGTTAGATTTCGTTATTTCACATCTATGCCCCATTTTTGCAAAACTTTGTAGTTTAACCCTAAACTAAAAATTTTGACAATTTTACCCCCGAGGCTAAAATTTATCTCTTTAAACCAAAATTTCCTATTTTTTATAAGAAACATTTTTACTCAAAGTACCATAATCTAAATCATGTTAAAAAATGACATTTTTGCCCTTTAAATTTTTTTCAATTTTAACAAATTCTTGAAAAATTAAAATCTCACAAATGGTTGAGCTTTTCAAAGAACTGCCTGCTATGCTTAACAGTTTCGTCGAGATCTATAACTTTTGTGTTTTAACTTTTTCAAAATTCTTACTGCATAGGGGTGTTTTTAGGTATTTTTTAAATCTTTCGAGGGAAAACTTTTTCTTACAATTTAGTCCTTAGGTTATTTTTGTAAAAATTTATTTCAAAACTGCCTTTTAGCCACTGTATAGGTAGATTCAACCTTTGCCTAAACCATGTGCATGCCCAAATCTCATTTTTTTGCAAAACTACCTTAAAGTTTACAAAACTATCCCTTTTTGCACTAAATGCCTTCTCTTTTTTTTTTTTTTCAACCCTAATCTCAACTACAACTTCCACATAACCATGAAATTAAGAAATTAAATCATAACTTACAAAAAAAGAATTACATGCCTCTTGAAGCAATCACCTAAACATAAAAGGAAATAAACTTTAAATTTGGAAAAAAAAAAAAATTGAACTCACCAAAGAAGGATTTGTGAACTCAAAATTTCAAGAGCTTCCTTAAGATTCCTTAGTATGGTTTACACAAGAAACATGCTTATCAAAATCCCCTTCTAAAACCATGAAAACCCTAAGAAAATCCAAGAAAAAGTTTGGATTTCTTACCTCAAAATTGATAAAACCCTTTAAGCTTTACTTCTTGGATCTTGTTTGGAGCAAATTTGCAAGGGTTTGGGTTTGAGAAAATTTTTGGGAGAGAGCTTCTATGGTGGCCGTGGGTTTGGAGGAAGAAATGGAGAAAAAATTGGTTCATTTCTAATTTAATGCATGCCTATCTCCTTAAGATGACTCACTAGGTAATCATTTGGTTTACTCAAGGTGGCTTAATGTGATTGGGCCATCTTTCATGGCATGGTGGCCCAATGAAATCCAATTGGGTGTCCACTTAATGGGGCCCAAAAATTTATACTGTATAATTTTTTACTACATAGTATTTTTCTTATACTGCAGTAATCAAATCAATGCAAACTCATATCCTTAGACTGTATAAACTATTTTATTTACCTTTGGTTTACTTTTGGAGGCCAAACATAACATTTTTCATATCTACATTTTCACTTAGTAGTATACTTGTACTGCGTCGGCCTCCTTTTTACACTGGGTTGGGTTTTGGTGGACTCTATGTCTTATTTGTATTCTAAATATTCATTTGTTTGTATCACAATTTTGCAATTAATTGTGATATAAAATTCATTTTATGGATATTATTTACAAATTTTTGAGTAATTAAACTCATAAAATCTGTATTAACAATATCCAACATTGAATCACATTCACAGTGAAATTTTCAGTTAATACCACTTATTTAGACATTATCACAATTTTACAAAATTTACAATTTTAAAGGGTAAATTCATTAATTAAACCCAATTTAAATATTAGATTTTGTTAATGAATTTCCCTAGTCATTATAGAACCTCCCAACTGATGAAATAATTCATCGATCCTAGGTAGAGGATACTTGTTCTTTATCACGACCCGATTTAGCTGCCGATAATTTATGCACAACTTGAGAGTTCCATCATGCTTCTTAGCGAATAAAACCAGTGCTCTCCACAGTGATGCACTATTCCAGATATATCCCTTATCAGCAAGCTCATGAAGTTGCTTTCTTAATTCTTTTATTTCTACCGACGTCATCCGATAAGGTGCTGTTGAGATCAGAGCAGTTCCTGGAAGTAACTCCATGCCAAACTCGATTTCTTGATGCGGTGGTAATCCTGGTAGTTCGTCAGGGAAAACATCTTCAAATTTATCCACCATTGGAGTTGCTACATTTATTCTTGAGGTACTAGGCTATTCTTCTAGGTTCATGAGAAAGGCATAACAAACTTGGTTCTTTCGTCCTTCACGACATGTCTTCTTGAGATGCTTACTCATCATTTGATCACTACCACCTTGGTAAATGACCGTCGTGTCCTTATCGGACACTAAAGTCACTCTCCTAAGCTAATAGTCTGCAACTGTACTGCATCTAGACAACCAATCTATTCCTAGGATTACATCATACGAACTCATGGGCATTACAATCAAATCACTCTTCAAATTCTCATCCCCAATCTTTATTTTACAAGCTTTACATACACAATTTACACACACCCGTCCAAAGGTGAGGCTATAGCTAAGGGTTCACTAAATTCTTCTATCGCTAATGCTAAGGCATGTACAAAAGAACTTGAAATGAGAGAGTGAGTGGCACCAGTTTCGAATAAAACATGAGCTAGAGACTAGGAGACTAGAATCATACCATCAACAACAGTATTGCTGGTCTAGGCATCCGAACTCCCTGTCGTCATGGTGTGAACTTGCACTGGAGCTTTCCCTTTTCATCTATCGGCATTACTAGATCCTGGGTTAGTTGGCCAATACTACTGTGATGGGGGCAACTGCATACTAGCTGTACTCGGTGCTCGGTACTAAGGGACACTATGCTGGAAGTTCTGCGGTTGATATCCTAATGCTGAATACGACAGTTGTTGGGAAAGGAACTGATGGAACTAAAGCTGAGGGAACTATTGAGACGGTGGTAAGGTCTGGGGCTGAGGTTGATGACTAGCTCCTTCTCTAGCCTGAAGTCTTAAGCGAGCACTCCTGATCGGACAGTTCCTCTTGATATGTCCTGGTTGCTGGCAATAATGGTAGTGAAAACTGTAGGGGTTGCTGTGCCCACTGCTAGATGACCTGTTGCTATCGCTGTTGATGCTACCCTGTTTGTTCTTTCCCAAAGTTGGTTGACTACTGGTGCTTCTTCTGCCGCTCCTCTATGGTCCTCCTAACGTCTTAGCTCGATTTTCACAGTACTGTGCATAGTCGTTTTCCACTGATATTGCTGTTGACACAAGCTCTCTGAAATTCCTGAGTCTTAGGGCAACCATCTGTCGCTGAATAGGAGCTTTAAGCTCGTCTCAAAATTTGATGCACTTCTCACGCTTCGATGCCACTATAGATGGAGCGAACCTAACCAGCTCATTAAACTTTGCCTCATACTCCCAAACTGTCATGTCACCCTGTTGAAACCTATAAAATTCAACCGCCTTCTGGTCTTTGTATCCTTGCGGAAAGTATCGATCGTAGAACAATTCCTCAAACCTATCCTAACTGATATTACCATTATTCTCTAGGCGTTTAGCTTGCTTCCACTAGGTATTGGCACCACCTTCGAACTTATATGTTCTAAATTCCTGACGATATTCCGCTGGCATGCCAAGAGTATCTAGGTGTTTCACAATTGAATCTAGCCAATACTCAGCCACCTGAGGGCCCCCATTCCCGTTGTAGGTCGGTATAGATGCACGTCGGAATTCCTTAAAGTATGTATGTTGACGAATAGCCTCAGAATCCTCCGGTCTTGCCCTTGCTGCCATTTGCATGAATGCAGCAAACATGGCTCTCATTATGCCCTCATCATTTCCAAACTCGGTGTCAACTATCGAACGACGTCTAGGTGCCATTCTCGCACTTTTGAAAGCAAAATTTGGACTATCAGTGGTATTTTATTGTCGTACCTATATGTGTACATTTCTCAAGGTTCATAACCTTGAGCTCTGATACCATTCTGTCACGTCCCGTAGTATGAGAGGTGACGTGACGGGTTAATTAAGTTGATTAAGTAGAAATTTTAATTAAACACAAGTTGATAAATTAATTAGCTATGAAAAATGTGAGAATTTTAAAATTCTTTAAACAAGTATTTATAATCATTAAATAAACAAATATAAATAACAAGGTAAGCAATAGAAAATAGTAAAAATAATAAAGAAAAGGTAAGGATTGTAAGTTGGGTTCCATTGACCACATCTTGGGCACACACATAGTACTGACAATATTAATTACAACCACAGTCCAAAATGAAGAGAAAAGATAAAGTAGTACATGCCTTGATTATATTATTCAAATAACATACTTGGTGCTTCTACTGCTCAAGTGTCCTGTTTGTGGACTCTTCTCCGATCCTATGCTGAAATCCACCTAGAGGGGGAAAGGTTTTAAAAAAAAAACATATAAAATGTGAGCGAAAGGCTCTGTCGGTCTTAGTTTCAAAAACATTTAACTTCAAAAGAAAATATCATTATTTAGGAAATTAATTAGGAAACTAAACGTAAATAGGTTAATAAATAAAATTCAATAAAATTTATCTTACCAAAACCGTTTATTGGTCGACCCGTAAGAATACATTTTCCTTTTCCTAGGCAAACCATATATGTAACACCACCGTAGTGGCCCAACTGGGTTTCGGGACCTGCCTCTAAGATCGCACTCTAGACGACCCGATCTTTGATATGGCATCATGCCCTTATATATATATATATATATATATATATTCTATAGTTATTAAAAATCTCTTTTTTTTAACCAAGTATTTTCATTTACATTTATTATGTGGTTCATTATCAAAGTCACCTCAATCTATTGTTTATGAAAATAGTCAATAAAATACCTTCTTCAATCAATCATTGAAAATATTTTAATAAAAATCCTTTTAAGGCCAAATCATTTAAAACTGGGTTACAAGGAAAGGGTAGAAGTCTTACATCAATACTCGTGCCGGTGTGCCACGCCATAATCGAGGTCCACTACACGTCAGCTCTGCGGAACCACAAACAACCTTAAATGTGTAATAACTAAGTCTATCAGTATCTAGCTTAAGATAACCCATGTTGTTAAACTATTTTATGGTGCCCTAGTGTGCCATTTGTACTTACGAAATCATTTTTCAAAGTCAAAATCTTAATCGAGGTTTAAAACAGTGAAAATGGGTGAAAAATAAGAAAATCCCACCGTGCTCGGTTGGCTTGTCGGTCACCCGAGTTCGGTTGGCCGAACTATGCAGTTTGGCTTACCGAAAAACCAAGTCCGATTGACCGAGTTTTTCTAAGTTCGGCCTACCGGACGTATGAATTCGTCCTACAAAACCCATGAATCTGGCCTGTCGAACTGAAAAATTCTAGAAATTTTTAGGCATAGGTTTCGGCCTCCTGAGCCAAAACCTTCAATTTCAACCTATTTTCTGAAATCCCAGGCATACGTAATGATCATAGTTGATAGAAAAACATATTAGGTTACTTTTTAATGCATTAAAACAAGTTTTACACAAAATTTCTGAAAAATCCCAAAAATGGAGAAAAATAGATAAAAATAAAAAATCTTGATTTAAATCTGTTTTTGATCAAACAAAGCTTAGATTCCAGTTGTTTTAAGTTCTTCCAACTTAGGTTAAAGGTTTTCTAAGTTCAAATAAGCTTAAATTTCAAAATGCAAGAAAAATTGAAAAATTAGAAAAGTTTTGAAAATTTGAAAACTAACCTTGGATTTAGCTTTGAATTGTATTTTTGGTTGCTCAATCATGTTTCTGAGCCTCTAATCCACTAACCTGAAGCTTGGGCTTGATTTTTGATTCAAAAATTTGAAGAAAAATTGAGAGAGAAAGAGAAGCAAAGAGAGAGGAAGTGAGAGAACGAGAGTGAGGGAGAGTGGGAAGAGAGAGGGAGAATAAATAGAGAGAAAAGTGGGCGGTTTCATTGTGTAAAAACCATGTGCCTCTCACGGTTTTGTAAAATGGACATTTTTGACATTTAACAAATTGTCTTGTTCCAAATATTTAAAATAACAATTAAAATAATCAAAAGTAATTAAAAATCATTAAAATAGTAAAAACCAACTTAAATCTAAAAATTTCACAAAATGATCAAATTGAATTTAAAATATTTATTATGGCATGCTAACCTACCATTTTATATACTGACATCACTTAATTAATTTTGGACATTACAAATAATAATGATGTCATGATTACGACATAATAATAATAATAGGAATAAACCTTGGATTTATATACACTTAAATGCATTTTAGAAAAATTTTTTCAATTGGCAATCGAGACAAAAAAAATTATTAGAGCATATCATGAAAATAATATTGAAAATTGCATAAAAAAATATTTCAGTAAAAACATATTTGAGAAGAAAATATTTGAGGATAAATCAAAGAAAAAAATTAGTGAGAAATATTCAAGAATGCATGATTTGAATAAAAATAAAAAATAATACATGTGAGAAAATTACATTCTCTGCCACATTTTTTACTCTTCTTTTTATTGACGCCACAAAAAAAAACATAAAAAACTAATGCCATAATGCCATAAAATCCATATCATTTCTCCCTCTTGCTCTCTCTTCTCTGACGAGGGAATTTTAAAACTAACCTTTTGAGAAAATTTTTTTGAGTCAATGACCTCTTTTTTTTTTCTTTTGGGACACAAAAAAACAAGCATTTTGGGCATGAAAACGGTTCCAGTTTTTTTTTTTCATCTGTATAGGTTTCTTATCTTGTTATAGTTCTTTTTTTTATCTTTTTAAAAAAAACTAGGGCAGCTTACCTGCTCAGAAAAGCGTGTTTTTTGGTTCAAAAAAAAAAGAAGTCATTTCCCTAATTCAAAATTTTTTTTGGCTCTTTTTTCAAAATTTGCCCTTCTCTGATGATTTCTCAATGATGAACACCTTTTAGATGGCAGCTCAAACTCCAAGCTCACGCTCCTTTGCTTCGGTCATCTTCTTGGAACACGATTGGTAGATTTGCAGAGGAACTCCAAGATTTACGAGATATCGGCTCAAAGTCTGATCTCGACGTTGAAGATCTCTGAGATTACGGGTCGAACTCCGACCCCACGGTCATGTGCTCCGGTCGTTTTCTCCCCTTAAGATCATCTTCTCCGGCATGGGCGATCTCCCTTCGGTGACGATAGATCCTGAACGGTTTGAGCGGCATCAACTGCACTTCGATTCGTCGATAGATCCCAAGTGGTTCAAGCCGCATTAACCTCGCCGTCGATCGCAAACTCACACTCTCCGGCGCTCGCGATCTGCGAGAAATTATGAAATGTCCTGTACTTATGGACATGTCCTCGAGGGACACCAAAAATGTCATAGACGGACACGTGAACGTGTCTCGATAGAACATGACAAAATGTTCCGAAGAAATATATAGACATGTTAGACATGCTTCGAGATTGTGGCATAAAAGCTTTTAACAATGCGCGCTATAAATTAAAATCCACTTTAAAATGGTATTTATATAAATCGCTCAAAACATGGAAAAACCATAAGTGATAAGTTGATCCACAAGCACTTTTACAAAACCAGGCACACACGGTAGTGTTGATGTACAAAACTAATAGGGTGTTTGGTATAATGGTGAGAACTTAGAACCGCTTTTGTCGTAGCATGTAAGAACTTTATACTATAGCAACTTTTTACTTTTTATTATACATATGAAAGTTTTATACTGTTCATAACTAAAATAATAGTGTAGACTGTTCTATGCCAAACACTCTCTAAAAGAGATGATCCTCATTTTTATGGATAAGAAAGATTTAATCCTCCTCTCCGCGCTACATTATTCATCAATTAGTGCTCCAGATTAATAATTGGTTTTGCAAACAAAATTTGATTAATTGTCAATTAAAAAAGTTTGAGATTTTACCAGCATTTCCCTAATATAAGAGAACCATAACGACACCATTTGTGTAGGCACCAGATCAACCAAATCATTTTACATTAACATCCCTCACACCAAAATACTCAAGCCTATCTTAACAGTCCATCTACTTATTGCACTAATCTGAACCTACATGTTGGGTTTTTATTAAATGTCTTATTATGGAGTTACACATTTAAATGGACAATTATATTACGGGTTGTCTGATTTAATAGGGCTGAATAATATATTTATTATTTTTGGAGAAAAAATTATAATATGTGACTAAATTATTATTATGAATTAAAATCTAACACAATATTCAATATATCTTAAAAATGTCCTTAATGACATAGTAATTATCTTAATGATATTACATATTACACTATATAATTACATAATAATATTAGTTATAGGCTTTAAATGTGTAAAAACCCAATACTAATCGAATTATGAATAATAAGATTTTATTTTGACTTACTATATAAAGACACCTTATGGGTTATCGTCTCCAAGTCAATTCATATGTATACATCGCTATCCCCATCCCTTTCCCATCAAAGGGAGAAGATCTTTGACCACCAAAGGAGATATTTGATTATGAAAGGCTCATTCTCTCCTAATTTCATCATAATGGATTTAGATTTATATTTTCAACTATTATTTTTAGTAATTTGATATGATGATTAATATAGCTGTAAATTATATTTACAATTAAAACTAACATCCCAAACTGTCATTGACCGTTAAAGTACATGTTAAAATTGTGAATGAGCAAAGATCACTCAATCTCATTTTTGATAAATTGGAGGGGGAAAAAAAATCACTTAGGGTTCATTTGATTTATGGTTCAAAATATGATAATTTGAATATTTTTCGCTTGATTTTTTTTTTTTTTTTTGGTTTGAGATGAGGGTTTAAAAAGTGTAGTTTAAATATGTAATCCGAATTGATTTTGGATTTAAAAAGATAATAAAATCTAAAACTATATTTAGATATAAAGACTTCTGTATGAAAATAGTTTAAAATATAAGTTAAAATATCTTGAAATTAAAGGGTGTTAAATCCAAATTCACCTTACATTTTTAAGTTTAACATTTGAAATTGAGTTTGAGTTCTTTTGCCTCCAAACGCTTACTCATTTCAAAAGCTGAATTCAAATCTATTGAAGGTTTGAAACAAACAGACGTTTAATCTCATGGAGTGTTGGTGCAAAATATTTTTGGTTAAGAAGAGTCCGTAATTTAGACTAAAATACAAGAGTATCCCCGTAAAGTGCCCAAGAATATAAAGATTAACGACGTATGTTGGCCTCGGTAACATCAACTACTATGAACAAAAAATCCAATGCTTCCTGATATTAATTAACTTCAAGATATAGTAGTAGACTTTAAATTCTCTTTCAAATCAACATGCGCATAGAAGGGTGATTCTATAAAGACGCCAAACCACTTAATCATGCAGATAATCATACACAGAGAAGTCACTATACACCAGAGAACCGTCCTTATAGTGTAGAAGGTAATAACAATTATCACAGAAGTAGCAAGGATTCCCTTGGGCCCACTTGTCATCAACGGTCACCTTTGTAGCTCTGTAGATCTTACATACATAACATTTCTGAACGCGCGGTTTCAGTTGAAACACAACAATGGGATAAGCTGCCCGGTTCTGCACATCCTCCGGATGAACAAGCCGCATGTCTCGTATGACAATTGTGTGTTTGCAGTCTCCCTGCACAAAGTAGTTTTCCCGAACCAAATAACGAGTTAAAGAGGTGCATAAGAAAACCACCTAAAAGACGAGGGTCATGAAAGTTGCAAAGGGGTGTCAAAAAATTCCATGAAGAAAAAAATTTCTCCCCAAAGAACTTGCAACTAAAGCCACATTTCAAGCCACAAGTCAGCGTCTTTCAAGCTAAGTATGAGAAGATGGAAATGCATGTAGTACTCACCTGGTGACAATATTGATATCCAGCGCCAAGGCTAAATTTCAAGTCACAAAACCGTGTCTTATGCATGTCAACAGCTTTGAAGTGAGGCAATTGTGAAGCCATATCGCCAATAATCGCCTTTTGCTTTTGCTGCAGTTCTCCGGTAACTATGCATTCCCACTTTTTTCGAACCTCATCCTTATTGTTTCTAAGCCAATCAAATATGGGTTCACTATAATCTATTGCAGTTGGGTCCCTCAAATCATTGCAAAAAACATCCTGCATAGAGGCACCATTTTGTTGGTAAATTAATAAAAGACAACCACCTTCATCATGAAAATATAACTGAACAAATAAAGCTTCTTACCTCTATGAGGAAATATCCAGAAGGATCATGTTGCCCAGCCTTTTGCATCACCTGGTCCGTTAAACAGTATATCTTATCCCTCAATTCGGTCAAGATCTGCCGTCCTAGGACCAAGAATTCTTGGGTCTACATGCAATTACACAGAAATTTCAGTAACGGTTAACCATTGGAGAGAGATTATGAGGAGAAATGAAAGAGCAGAGCAAAATATGAAACAAATGACTTGTTTGAGGAAAAAAAGAAAACACTTCAGCAAAACAATGATAAAATAGAAAGATAACGAACAGAGCTCTCAGAAAATCTATTCAAGACAATGGGAGCCAATGTAGGGAAGACTCACATCTATATGTCATTACTGTTTTTATTTGGCATGTGTCCTCCATAGACAAGTTGCTCGTGCAAAAGAAAACTAAAATAGCAACTCCAAATTAAATTCGCTTTCTAGGAAATGTGAAACTAGTTATGGAAGACACTTTTCTAGTCTCTTACGGAAAGGACTTTCAGTCTACAAAGAAGATATTGCCTATTACATGGTGAAAAAATCTTGGTCAATTTTGATATGGATATTTCTTTTGTATTGTAAAAAAGTTATGATAATCCAGATGTTTCATCCCACCAATAACCTAAGAAATCATAGCAATCACCAGACATTGTATTGTAGCAAATAGATATAACAGACAAACAGAGGACATCACTTTATCTAATTTCACCAAGAATGTGAATTTAAAATAGGGCGTACCTTCACCCATTTTTTTATGTTATGGTAAACCTCCACAGAAAGAGCAACTTCTGGATGCACTACACCAACGTATTGATTACTGTTTGATAATTTCACCTGCTTTGCCTTAAAAAAAAAGTGATAAATATACAAATTTCTAGCCTTTTATACAAATTTCTAGCCTTTTGAACTGTCAAAGAGGTTAATGGAATAACATCATATGAAGACATATTTATCGTTGGGCAAGAAGAGATGAAGCAATTTGAGTGAGAACTGTAGAGTCAAACAGTGATCGATGATGAGAGGGGCATTACCAATAAAGGAGAGATAGTGTTGCTTAGGTAAATTTTATGAATATGAGCAAAGTTAAAATTTAAATAGAAGATAAAACAGGTGGTGGCCCTGAAATAAACAAAGCCTTAAACGTCTGAAACTCTAAGTGCGTTTTCCAAGTGGTAAATAAAAAGCAAACAACAACAATATGCAATATTTGTAAAAACCTTAGCTCGAGTGGTTGTATATCTGAGGGGCTTCATCCTTTCAATTTTCTCAGAGGATGGAGTGGCGCACTCAATCATTCTGCAACTGGGGCTGGAAAAATATAAAAGAACTAGTCAGAAAAAAAAAAAAAAAAGAAGAAACACACACACACACACACACACACACACACACACACAGAGATAAATTAAATAAGTTCTGCTGGAGTCATAGTATCAGTACGAACTTGAATGAGTGCAGTCTTACAGCTGCTTTATCTTCATCCTGCTTCTTTTTAATTTTTGCAATTTCCTCAACCTTAGCAATATACGTTTCCTAGACATGTGATGACATAGTAAAGTTAGTGAGTGTGATGACCACGCTTACAAAAAAAAAAATGATGGCACTGAATCACAAGACTTGCCATGAGTATAATAAATAAAGACACAATAAAATTGGAGACCGCAACTTTAGAATCTACAAAGGCAATGGTTCACATCATTTAAAAACTAAAACCAAGCATGGAAGCAGGAAAAAGAATTACACACATCAAACTTTTCAAGAATCTGATGTACACTTTCGAATTTACAGGTGAACAACCAAATTTTGTAGCATAAATACGCCACCAACAACCACCAGACAGGGAGAGGTAAAGCACAAATGTATTTGGACAAGAACTGTACCTCACCAGCTGCCACCCTTCTTTGTTTCTTCCTTGAGCTGCATTTGTTCATTATTCTATTTTCAGCTGAACCATTTGTTTCTCTCTTGGTGATTTCTGAAGCTGCATCTATGTTGTTTGATATTCCACCATCATCTTCTTTCCTAAATTTTATGCATAAAATCCAAAAAGATTCATAAGAGAATACCTCCGAAAGATGCTAGCAAATTCAAATAACAAATTAACCATTAATGAATATTCAAAAAGCCCAGGCATCATAATCAACAAACAAGACATTAGAGCTGTAACACATGAGCCAGGGTTAGGTAACGCAAGGCTTGTATTATCATACACAGAAGTCAATATATACACCAAGATTTTCCCATAAGTACCTAAAAGTCATGCCCATCAGCATGAGAAACTTTTTTATAGACATTTTATACAATGTAGAATTATGTGACTTACTCTTCTTCATTAGAGTGCCTGTCTGCTGGTGTCGTAGATTTCTTCTGATCTTCTTCTTCCTGAAAAACATTATGAAAAAAGACAAAATCAAATATTTAATAATTTATTTAGATCATCGTTGGCACAAATAAAGAGCAATAAAAAAAATAAAATAAAATAAAACCTTGAACGCCGCTTTCATGGCCATATCCACTAACTCTTCCTCAGTAAAGATTTTAAGCTCATCCACTCTGCACAATCACAATCGAAAAAAAAAAATCAAGTTTCTTCTTTTTTTTCCCGAGTTCCAAAAATTAAATTTAAAAGAAAGAAAAATAGAAGACATGAATGAGAATTGAGAATAACCCCATACGAAATATCTTCTTCTTGATCATCAAAACCTAGGGTTGCGTCCGAAGAAATTTCGACCTCTAAATCCTTATTTAAAAAAAACGAAAACAAAAATGCATTACCAAAATAATTAAAAAAACAGAGAAAATTAATGAAAAAAAAGAAAGAAAAGAGAAAGAGAAAGAGAGAGAAAAATGCAAAAGATGTACCTGAAGCTGTTGAAGAAGAGAAGAAAAATGCAAAAGATGTACCTGAAGCTGTTGAAGAAGAGAAGACTGGAAGAGATGAACACTGGTGAGAGGACTGACCAAGTTGGGGACGTAGAGTGGCCCACCCCTTGGGATGCTCAGAACTTCCTCGTTGTTACCTTGCTTCTCTCCGCCGCCTTCGCCCTCCGCCATCTCCGACTACGATGAAAACGACGTCGTTCTGCTTTTTCTTCGCTTTCCTTTCTGTTTCTAAGAAACGGTGACAAACTCGGAGAAATTGAGAAATAGAGTTATAGGCGAATATTTGCCCGGCCCAAGCCCAAATTTAAGAGTTTTTTATTTTTACTTTTTTAATTTAGGATCTCCTAGTGTGATTTTTAAGATTAATGGCGTAATTACACCTGTTAATTTTCATTATTTCTTAACTTATTTTTTATTTTTGAAAACTTTAAAAATATTTTTTAAATTCAAAAAATTTATTTCAATTTCAATTTCAATTCTTTGTAGACTTTTTTTTTTTACTTAAAAATCATATAAGATAAAAATATTTTTGATTAAATCTAATTTGTTTATGAAATAAATTTTTTTTTGAGAAAAATTTAAAAAATATATTGTAAAATTTAAAAAGTAAAAAAACTTAAGATTTTTTTTTTTAAAATTTGATGTTTTGTTTTAGAATTTTTTTTATGTTTTTAATATACAAAATATTATCATCACCATTTAAGGTAGTTATGTTGTTTTGCCTAATTTTTTTCTCTACGTAGAGACAAAATTAAAATGTTTTTAAAATTTCAAAGATACCATTATAGTTTTTAAAAATAGATAAATAAATTAAAAAATAGTTAAAAATAAGAGGTATAATTATGTAATTAATCATTTTATTATTTCAAAAAAAAAAAAAAAAACTCAAAAGATAAACAAATGCACAGATCCAATATTTATACAACGCTATTCTATATGGAAAAAGCTTCACCAAAATTCTCCCAAATCAAAGGAGCTTAAATCAATGAGTTGGACATGTGGATGGCAAAGTATAGAAGTTCATTACATTTCAGCCTAATATATATGTGTGCATAATACTTCGTTCAAACGTAATAGAAAACAAGATTGGTCCAAGAAACTTAATACAATTAAAGCCTTACTTTGTTGCACAACTATACACCAAAAAAAAAAAAAAAAAAAAACCTACATAAATCATATCCTTTATATTTGCAAAAGGATCTTTACAACATATATTTTGTATAGCAAAGTACTTGTAGGCGCTACTTATTTGCATTAACATGTCTTGCATACCTGCCAAAAAAAAAAAAAAAATCTATTATTACTCAAGTTAATCACTGCTATTTTCAAAGACACAAGTAACAAACTCATACAAGTACATTTAAAGCCAACTGAAAAAAAAAAAAGAAAAAAAAAAAGAAAGAAAGAAAGAAAGAAAGAAAGAAAGAAAAAGAACCCAATTACCTGATGTTGGTTGCTATATTAATGTTTAGCTTAAGGGAATGCTCCAGCCATAAGGATCGCTTGCCTAAAAAAATTTGATGTGTATAAGCAAGCCATACAAATCATTGTCTCAAAACCAATACATCAAAACAAAGTTTACCATATGATTCTCTTGTCTTCCTTTGCATTCATCACATCCAATGCGGTTGGAGCAACAATGTGATTGGAGCAACTAGAGGGATGTTATTTTCATCGGCTACACTAGGAATATCTCTAGTGGATTCCTGTATGAAAATGTTCTCTCATAATTTAGGACTTATTTGATACATTGTATTGTATTGTATTGTATTAATAGTATAGACATAAATCATATTAGCTACTATGACTAACTTAAAAGAACAAGATGTACTTTTTTTGTGAATAATTTTGCCCCCCCTTTTTAGAGTTTTCCCTTTTCAAGATATGAGATTTTTTTTCTTCAAATGTCTGCTAATGTGAGGAAGATAAAATGAACAAAAAAATTAATCTCTTTTGGAAATTACTTAAAACAAATATAATTACTTAAAAAATTATAAAGATACCTTTTTTTAGCCTCTCGTATTATTTTGTCCATGTTGGATTCTTTTCGTTTTGATAGAGGACGACCCTTCGTCCGAACTTTCAGTGGACTTAGCATCCTCTTTTCTGAATTTGTTTGCCCTTGAAAATTAAGAATATCATCTTCTTGCAGTGATCTCACAATAAGCTCTTGTAATAATTTCTCACATGAATCTTTTTCAGGAAGTTTTATTTTCCCTGGTCTAAAATTCTTGATAAGATTTCACACTTCTTAATAGGGTGTTTGGCATGGTGGTAAGAATAATTAGTTAGAGTTATTTTTTTTGTAATATATGAGAGTTTTACACTATAGTATTTTTTTATTGTAGTATATAAAAATTTTATATTATTCATAATTAAAGTGATAGTTAAAACTACGCCTTGTCAAACTGCTAGTAGAATCAATTGCAATTTCGCTGAGTTCATTAGTTTTCTTTTGGAGCGTACTGTATACCATTCAGTTTGTGTACTAATGGAGGGAACATCATTAGAGCATTTCAAGTAAGTGTACTTTAATTTAATGTCTTTTCTCCGCCGATCTAGGATAAACTCTGGCGGAATTTTCTCAATGCAACAATCAGTTAGGACAGTAATCACATGCCCGCATAAAATTCCTTTAGATTCAAACAAGCAACAAATGCAACGAACATCACATTCAACTTCATTATAAAGAACTTCAAAAACCTTCAACCTCCTACAATTGCAATCTTTTGCCACCACATTTTCCCTCACTTGAAATGTTGAACTGGGTGTTTAGCAAAGTGGTGGGAACTGCGGTTTCCACTACAAAATCAGTTATGAACAATATAAAGCTCTCACATGCTACAATAACAATAAAAAAAATTGCTACAGTATAAAGCTCTCACATACTACAGTAAAAGTGGTTCTCACCACTGGTTCCCACCACCTTCCAAACACCCTACAAATCGATCCTCCAACCTGAACAAAACTAACATTGCAGTAAAACAATCCTCTCAATTCTTCTTGAAATTTCTTGAATATCTCGATACTATAGGATTCTTAAAATTGCTTCTCAATAGGAAAATTAGTAATCATTGGAAGTCTTGAATTGCAAGAGGCAAAAGTTGCGAAGTTTTCTTTATCCACCGTACTTCTCAAAGCATTGTCATATTGCTCCACAAAATGTTCAAACTAGTTTTTGAGTTGAAATAGCCGTAAAAAAATGAATTCATGCTTTCACTACTTTAGGTGGTAGATATTCCTACCCAAAACGTGCCTTTCACAAAAGTTGGGACCCAAAGAAATCGATCTGCATACAACAAATTTAGCCATTCATTGTTTTGGAGATTGTAGTCCCCAACCATTTTACTCCATCTTTCTTCAAAATCTGATTGTGTCATGGATTCATATACAATATCTATTAAAGCATTACTAACGTCTTCATAATCTTTAAATCGACTCAACTTTTTAGGAATTTTTTCATGATATGCCACAAACAAAGTCGATGCATTGATCAATTATTACTGCATTTAGAGGAAGACCTTTCACACACTCTAGCCGTGTCTCAAACAACCAGACATAAGTTTTTGCATCCTCATTCGATAACAATCCACACCCAAGCAATTTTGGTTGTCTATGATGACTTTCTCCAACAAACGGAGCAAGAGGCATATCGTATTTATTTGTGAGATATATAATGTCAAATGAAAAGACATCACCAAATGATTCATAAGCTGCCTCTGACCTTGCATCTGCCCAAAACACATTCTTTATACAATTTTCACCATCAAATTCCACTTTGTAACAAAAAGGTTGAATTCACATTTTTCATCCGAACAAAATAACCATAAATAGCTTTAGCATCTCCAATTCCAAGTCTTAATTGTCTTGCCTTTGCAATATAATTCCCACACTTATTTTCCCTAAAAGTTAAATTTTCACAACCCCAGCCTCGACAACATACGAATTAAATGTTTTAATTCAATGACACACGAGCTTGGTCATTCAATTCAAGTCTCTTTCTTGCATACAAACTCAACTCTTTGTTACAACGTAAAAAAGAGCTTTGGAAGGACTTAGTGTATGATTATGCTCAAGATCGCACTTTCTATAGTGTAGCAACCATCAATCCCAACTTCTAAGTTTGTTTTTGCACTACAATTGATTTTAATTGATGGTTTGGGTCTTGTAATTGAAGCACACTTCATTGTTCCAGCTTTGGCACATGAAAATATCACATTCTTTAATTTCTTGTCTTCTTCAAACTTTCTACTTTTTCTAATCACACCAAATCCTTTGTGTTTCCCATATTTCTTATAATAATTGTAACCTTCACCATCAGAATTAAAAACCATGCCAACCTTAAGTTCTTTTATTTCTTTATCACCATATGACAAATCTTCAAAATCTTGCAAACCCACTTCTTTGTCATTAGTATCTTTTTCTTCAAAATATATATTATTGAAATCATATACTTTCATGTTTATTTCCACACCATATTCTGAAAATTTTGATATAAATGCAAATAGATTAATGGAAGTAAATAATGTTTTCTTAGAACATAATAGACAAAGGAAAGAAAAGTAATAATGAAAACAAAACAAAAAAAAATCCAAACTCGTAATTTAAAATAGAAGAAAAAGATTAAAAAAAAGGCCTGAAAATTTGGAGCTTTTTGTTTGTCAAATAATGGTGGACCAAGAGGTTGGAAAGAGAAAGACCACTCAGACCAGGAACGGAAGTGGGCTGAAAGCGAGGGTAAAGGAAAAAGACAAATAAATCGGATGGAAAAGATGAATTGGAGGCAAGTATATACGTGGTTTCTTTTTTTAACACGTGTAATACATTTTTTGCGAGAATGGTAATAATTTTGTAAAAGAAAAACGGTTAATTATCTAACAATAGCTTTTAGTTTTTATTATTTTTTAATTTATAATTTTTTAAAAAATTATAAAAGTAACATTTAAATTTAAAAAACGTATTTTAATTTTATTTTTTGTAAACTTATTTAACTTAAAAACAAAAAGATAAAATAAAAATGTCCTTAATTGAACTTAATTTTATTTATAAAATATATGTTTTTTTTTGAGAAAATTTTAAAAAATATATTTTAAAATCTAAAAAGTCATAAAATTTAAGGTCATTTTTTGAAATTTAATGTTTTATTTTAGGATTTTTTTATGTTTTTAATATATAAAATATTATCATAACTATTTATGGGTCGTTATATTGTTTTGTCTAATTTTTTTATTTATGGGAATAGATTTGAAATAAGTTTTTAAAATTTCAAGGATACATTTGTAGTTTTCAAGAATAAAGAGACAAATTAAGAAATAGTTAAAACTAGAAGGTACAATTATGTAATTAACTCAAAAAAAAAGCAAAAATTTGATTAAAAAAATCCTTTCGTGAAACTCATGAGAAAGGATCTCGTGAAGCCAATCATTTCTCAATTATATTAATGGGAAAGTTTTTTATTTTAAAACTCTGTATTATATCAAAATATGAGTTTAGTATCCTCTGATTTAAAAAATTTCGTGCCAGTATTTTCAACATTTTAGAAAAACTTTTTTAATAGCTTGAAACTCTTTTTTGGGACACAAAAAGATAAAATTACCCTATTTATATAATATAATCAGTTGATTGAAACTTTAAGTAAGAAAAAACAATTAAAAATGGCGTTTGGTTAGGGGTCTGGGTGTTTAGGTGTTTGGTTGCAGACATAATAAAATTTTTACTCAAAATTTTAGTCAATTGGTTATATTATATAAAAAGAGATTTTGTCTTTTCATGTCTTAAAAAAGGGCTTTGAGGTATTAAATTTTTTTTTTTAAAAGGTTGAGGTATCAGCATGAAATTTTCTAATACAAAGGATATTAAACTCAAATTTCGATATAACACAAGGTACTTAAATGAAAATTTTCCTATATTAATTGTAAAAATATGCCTCCAATTTTTTTTTTTGAAAGGAAACATTTTTTCTCTTTAATTTATAAAATATTTGGAAAAAAAACTACTTTTTTAATTTAACGTATTCAAACTCTTCACCTTATAGTAGTAGGGTCTGATTTTAGTGTTAGGCTATACATGTTGGCGTGAGAAACATAATAAGTCTGTTTGGAAGGCTTTCTAGAAGTTGCTTTTAACTTCTTAGATCTAAAAGTTGCTTCTGAAAGTATTTCAATAATCTATGAAATGTGTTTTGACCCTTAGAGAGTATTTGAAAAATGTGGTTAGAATTAAAATTTTTGAAATAAAAAGTTTAGTGTGAGAGAGTTTTACATTATAGTCAATTTTTTTATAACACTGTAGCATGTGAGAGCTCTATACTATAGCAATCAAAAGTTTTTGTTATAACTAATTTTACCAAAACTCTTTTAATCAAAGCTACAAAATGTGACTTCTCAAAATTTTTTTTTTTATTAAAATAGACCTTACAATGTATATCACAGTGTTAATAAGACAGTGTAAAGTTCAATATAATATTTTTGTTACTTTATAAAAAAAAATTTAAAACTATTTGACCCATTTAATCTCTTTTAAGAATATTGTTCCAAACATCTACAAAAAAACTACAACTTTTAGCTTCTTTTCTTTTGCTAATTAAAAGCACAAACAAAACCTTTGTCAAAAGAACCCAAAATATGGCTTCTCAAGAAAACATATTTGAAATAGACTTTGAAACATATATAAGAGTTTTCATAAGAAATAACAAATTCATTATAATATTTTTGTTACTTGTCAAAACACTTTAACACTATTTTTGCTCATTTAAACTTTTTTAAAATTATGGTTCTAAACTATTCAAAAAGTCAAAATTTTTGGTTCAATACAAGCAAAAACTATGCCAAACAAGTTATTTCCTGAAGAGATCAAAGAGTAGAAAATAGTTTTTAACAGTCACTATATTAAAATTAAAATAAATTAATAAAAAAAATTAAGTGGAACATTTATGACAATTATAGCTAAGCATTTAATATAAAGTACAGTAGGAAAGAGAGAGAATTGGTAGAAAAAATTATCCAAATGTCAACCTTTAATTAGCCTCAGTGTACTACATAAGCAAAATGACATGGTACACTCAGTTTACTAAATAGTTCCTCCTGAACCTGTAACACCCTTAAGTGGGAGGTTAACAGTTTTTAATAAATAAAATAAAGATCAAAACATAAAAATAAATCTTAAAAACAAATTTATTTGGGACTTAAATGGAAATTCTTAAATCAAAATAAAAATATAAACAACAAATAAACCACAGTTTAATGTAGCACCTTAAATTTAATAATATAAAACTATCATCATCATTTCAACCCTCAATACAACTTAATACAGTCACAGAAAGAAACATATGATACTTACATTATTATGAAGGACATTCTTTAACAAACGAAGCAATTCTAACGTATACAATTATATAACTTCCTTAACTATGTTTCTTATCACCTCCTCACACACTGTAAATCCTGAAAAGATGTAAATACAGGGGAATGAATGACAACATGCTCAGTAGGAAAAACCATTATTCATCTTTAGGTTTTTATCATTGCCACATTAAAACCTATATAGTTAGTTAGTTCTCAGTCATTATTTATCTTATGAGATTCATTATGATCATATTCCATAGATACCTTATGTTAATCATTACCGAGTTCCAAACATATACATATATACAAATATTATAGTTTATTAATGTTCCTAGGTATCCATGTCCCAATAGAGTATTCTTTACTCAACTCAACGAAACCTAAATGGGCGCATTTGATCACCCTACATTCATTCCAAGGGTATCCAGTGAGGGGACATCAAGCCTTGGATCCTCACAAAGTCAATTCTTATACAATATGTTTTGGGACTTTTAACCTAAGGGAGCGTCGTCGCCTCCCCTTATTTTACCTTTTAGGGGATTTATACCCAATGACGTAACTGTCGCCCTCTTCACGTCTGACCATTCCTCTATAATAAATCATTATTTATAGAATTAGTTTTCCTAACCATACATTCTGAATTTACAATAACATATGTTAAATTAATTTATTCCTCGTTGTATAGTACATGACGAGTTTATGTCATTGTCTCATATGTAATACTCATATAATAGCAATTCAACATACATATATATATATATATATCTTGTAATAGAATAAACAATTTTAATTCTATCAAAGCCTCACAAAAGATGAGTATTAGATCTTCTACCTCTTGGCTAATACTATGCCGATAACTTCCAACTCACGATACCAAACTCACCACATAAGCTCCAAATACTTTGTTATTCTACGACGTATAAAATAGCCATACTTTAACTTATTTCCTATTCTACAATCATGTTAATTTACCATATATTCTTATTAGTGTGGCATAATCATTAATATGAAAATTTTGGAACATTTCGTAACACAGAACGATGAAAAATAGGTGTGCTTGGACTGCTCGATTGGCCTATCGATCAACTATTTTCGGCCTTCTGAACAAAACTGCTATTTTTGGACCCTCTGTCGGCTTGCCGATCTCCAAGGTTCGACCTACCGGTCTTGTTCAAACTTTGGCTTACCGATTTGTAAAGTTCGGCCTACTGAACCTGCCGACAAGTCTGACTTGTCGATTGGAAAGTCCAGCCTGCTGATAGAGCAATTTTTGGAAACCCAATTTTTTATTTTCAAGGGTTTCAAACTTTAAAACTCAATCCAATCCTTTTTATCAATTTCCATGCTATAGAAAATGCATAAAAACCATGGATTATCACACTTGAACACATGTAGATCATTCTTCTCAAAATTTTCATGCTCAACAAATAAATCTAAACCAAAAATCAAAACTTTTTCAAACTAACTCAAAAACTCATTTTGAATAAAGATCTATGTAAATCATACTTCAAAAACATTGTATAATTACCCACAAACATCATAAACACATTCTCACAATTTCTCATGCCAAAACATAGATTTAAATCAAGTTTTTAGCTTAGAAAGCCTTACCTCAAGCTTGAAGAAAATTTTGATTTTTTGTTGTAAAAATCTTTGATCTTGTTTTGTGATTTTAGAAGATCTAAGAAAATAACTTCAGATTTCTCTCTTGATTACCTTGAAGCTGGAGTGATGATCTTTGATCTTGGAGAAATCAAAGAGAAGAAGAAGTAGTGTGAAAACGAGAGAGAAAAGAGAGAGAAAGCGTCAGTGTAAGAGAAGAAGAAAGAGGAAAGAAGAAAAGAAAATGGCAAGAGAATGAGTTTTCTCCGAAGACTTTTAGACATATAATACCAAATGGTATTTTCGTAATTAATTAGAAGTTTCAAGGGCATTTCGGTAAATATACTAAATAAGTATAGAAAAGTTTTAGAAAATTTAAAAATAGGTAGAAATAAATAATATGAAATAGATTTTAGATAAAACAAATTTTAATTGATACACTAATAATTAATTTAATTACTATAATACTCGTTAGGATAATAATGGGTGTCACAAAACCCCTCACTGTCCCTAAAAAAAGGGCTAACTTGATTCTAACCCTTACTTACCTTTTGCCTTCCTTTACAGATGGTAATTTTACATACCAACCTAATAACTTGCATCTCTCAACTCTAATAAGAAATGATATATCCAATCTTTTTAGGTGTTTTTTCATTTTTTTACACCATTATTACCTTGTACCACCTTTTTTTTAATTCCTTTCATTCATTGCATTTTTCCTAATCAAAAAAGCTAAAATGCACTAATATAATACATATTTACCTAATCTTAATCCAAAATACTTAGGAATAATGGTGTTTTTATATTCCTTGAAAGTTGTAGGTTTTAAACTTTTTCACAAAAGTGATAAAATTGAAAAATAATACCATAAAAGTGGTACTTCTCAAATTGACAACTATAGGTTTAAAGGTCTATGCCCCTAATCTGTTCCATTTTGAGTTTACATGATTAAATTAAATCGAAATAATAAAGTATATATTTTTTGATGAGTGGATAAATGGGCTATCTACAGATAACCTCAAACCTAACTTTGCATATAACTATCTACATTTTTGCATCATCTAATCGTCGATTTCTAGTAGTGTAATGGGACAAATAAGGCAAGTTTTTCTAATGAGGTAAGGAGTGAGGAAGGCCACCCCTCCTAAAGCCATCTAGTCGGCCATTCTTATTTCTTGTCTCAGATATTTTTCCTTGAAAATTGTCAACACCTCGTGGGTTGGCTATTCACACTTCCTGTTTTGGATCTTTTTTATTGACAAGTGTCGACTACTTGTGGATTTAGAAATAGAACAAAACTTATGATTATAATTATTATTAATGTAATGTTAGACTAAATATGATCTAAATATATAATTAAAACTAAATGGCATACAAGATCAAATGCGAAAAAAATTTGAGGATCGAAAATTACATCCAGTCATTGATGACCAATTCGGGCAAGGGTTCATAGTGAGTGTGGGTGCTTCTAAACCTTAATTAATCTCAAGTGATGGTGTATTATTGACTAAAAATGAGATTATCTAGCTTAGGAGCCTATACCTTGATTGTTCTATATTTATAAACATCCCCTCATCAAAGATGTTATTAGATGATTGTTACACTTTGATGTAACAGTAATTTCAATGGCTCTACATAATTTTATAGGGAGAGAGGCGATTGTCAATTTAAAGTTTCTATGTATTGATGAACAAGAAAATTATGTGCCAGATGACAAACTATCAAACATTAACCCCATGATAAATGAGTAAAATTGAAGTTACTCACGATTGGATCGCTAAGGAGCTTGATGATTTTATATATATATATATATATATATATATATATAGATAAGAATTTATTATAATAATCGTGATACTCAATTTAACTTATTCATTTTACATGGATACATTTATTCTTCCGTTTTTCAAAATCAATTTCTGACAAATATGTAGTTATACTATTTTGCTTATCTTCTTTTAGTGTCCAAAAACAACAGAAACAAAAGCCCTCTCAAATAAGCCCTATATATTTTCGTTTCATTTTCCTTGAAAATTGTGAGCCAAAAAAAGGAATTGTATACTTCCAAGATACCGAAATCTGCTCCAAATAATTGTTACAATGGTATTGGGCAACGTTTCCTTGCACGCCAATCAAGGAAAAAAAAAAAAAGAAGACAACAATATTTACTTCATTGCAATCTTTTTGGGGTAGCATACATTCACAAATACTTAAAAGCATTGAGCATTTCCAGCAAACCAAATAAGGAAAAAAAAATAAGTAGAATTAAAATCTAATTAATAGTAAATTTTATTATGTTCGAGGCTTCCAGCACTGGCAAGTGTGCCATAACATTTTCATCGCAAGTGTACTTCCTCACCCTGCTCACGAGCAATGGAAGATGAGAGAATTCCAAGATCGCGATTTAAGAACGTCAAGGCAGACTCGCACTCCGAGATTATTCGAGTCACAGAAGAGGGCTCACCAGCAATTGTTTCTGATGAACCAACGGCCAGAGCCGCATATGAATCCCTCAGGTTCCTCAGGTTTCCCAAGAACTGCAAGCATCATACCAAAGTTCATTAACAGAAAAAATTGACAAGCAAACAGAATATATAGTGGTACAAGGAAACAAGGTTGTCACAGAAGCATAATGCAGTCGGGATAAGTATCCAAAATAAAAAATTCACAACGCGAATAGCAATGAAGTACCTTCAAAAGCATCTTGTATGCTTCCAATAAACGATTGGCCGCTGGTCCAAATCCATGAAGCTGGGGTACCTCCATCATGTGTGTCCAAGGACGAATTTCCTACAAAAAGCACGATTTTAAATGCAAATATAAATCATCCAAATTGAGGATATGATAACATAGAAGAAGAAAACCTCTTTCAGGAGTAGACAAACCAACATTCAAAGGGACTGTTATAGCAATTCTTTAAACATGTCAAGCAACAGCACGCGTCAGAAAGGATCAACATCAACATACCTTAGTATAAATTGTATTGAAAGATCTCGCAGTTTCAAGAAAAGATTCCAAATGGGAACGCAATTGGGATTCCACCTCCGTGTACTCCTCATCCGGGTTGTAAGCATGCTAAATCCAAAAAGGAGCATCAATGGAGAGAAAAAGAATATCATAACCAATAAGAAAGCAATACCTTACAAGGAACTCTGAGAAGTTCAGATACACAGTTGTGATCGAACATTATATTTCCATTGGAAATTGTATAGCAAGACATTCAAGAGAAAAAAAAATCCAAAACAAGAGATTCATAATCCATCCTTCTGATGTAAAGAAACAGTATTTGCCAACTGTAAGTGGATCCGATGAAATTAAGAGTTGACAACAGGCAATGGATTTATGTTCCTATATTTAGGCGAAGTCGATAAATTGGAAACATTATTATTAGGAGATGAGATGGTGTTTATAGGAAGCCAGGAACATCATAGAACTGGAGATAGAGAAAGTGATAGCAGAGGGGACAGGAATAATTGTAGATGGAGCAAAAAACTTCTTAAAGAATTGGGCACATTTAGGCAGAGGTGGACAATTTTATTTTCAGTACAGGGAACAGTTCGACACGGGTAATTATACTTTGAGGAGTTTCCTAATTTCTCTCTCTTTCTTTCTTTCTTCTCTCTCTTTCTTTTCTTTTTTTTTTTTTTCAAAATAGCCTCTTCATCGATGAAAATCAATTACAACGAAAGTCTTTTAATTTCTTTCTAGGAGAAGCTCAATGCAGTTTGATAAGCAATTTGATGGATTGAGAGAGTGCACTCCTTTTTCAACTGAGAAAAATAGGAAAAAAAATTGAAACTTAAGAGCCGTTTGGTATTTTTTTCAAAATAGGTGAAAATGTTTTTGTTTTAGAAAATGAGAATTTTTTGGGAATTGTGTTAGGAGTGTTTTTAAAATTTTTTCCTCGCAAAGCATGCAAAAACATTTCCAAAAATTTTAAGAACAAAAACAAACGGGACCTCCAAAGGTCCAATGATTCAATAGCATATGATATTCATCAAATCACCAAAAAATGTAAATTCTTTTCCTCTTCTCTTGTTTAAATGAGATAATAGATGAAATCCTTGAACATTTTGATATTGATGCACAGAGCTGTGTAGTTTCAAAAAAAAAAAAAAAAGAATGCTACAGACACTAGACTAATCTTAATATTTGTCTCTATATGTTGTCAAAAAAAAAATCAATGAAAAATTGATCGAGAAATAAAGCAACTTTATATCAAGGATCAAAGAGACACCTTTGATGCCAAATCGTCAACCTTCTGCTGAAGATTTAAGAGTATCTTTGATTGTTCTGCCAGCTTGGTCTCCAGCTCAGACACATCATGTCTACAAATGAGCTTTGATTAAAGGAAAGGAATATTACTATATCTTTTTAAATAAGTTGTTCTACATCAGCCAAAAAGAGAAAAAAGAAAAGACATAAAGAAATGCAGCAGTCATAAAAGTTGAGCACTATAATAAAAATAAATTCATCTCAGACGCAAGATGAACTTACAAACAATGTCCACTTTTTTCTAATAGCATTTTGTTTGGAGATAAAAGGAAAACAATCTCATTCCAAAGAAACAATCTTGGATCTTTTTATTCAGAGATTGATAACTTGTCTCTACAAAATTAAAAGGGAGATGATGTCAACAAGTTGTAAGCTAAAAACGGTGGAGCATGATTCTTGATATCCCGAAACAGGAATGATGAGCATACAACAATATAGCAAGAACCCCATGCTCTTCGAAAAACAAATTTACATGGGTAATGGCATAATTTGAATGAGTACCAAACAAATTTTCGCTCCTTTCTCTCTACCAACTTTTCTATTCGTCCCACTCCATACTCGTGGAGTTCAAAGTTTAAAATGTAATGTATTACAATTTTCTATATCATTATCTTCTTAAACTTCTTTAAATACATAAAGTAGCATCACTTCCCCATCAGCCCATGCATCTCATGCAACTTTGCAATTTTAACTTTAAAAGTTCCAATGCCACCCACGCATTTCATAACTAAAGTAAAAAATAACGGACTTATCTTCTTATAAATAATAATGGAATAGTTATCTTTAAATATTCATATCAAGTGCATGAATTCTAACAGATTAAAACATAGCATTCATATTTCCAGCTAAAATAACTTGGTTGACATGTATTCTATAATATGTAATCGCCTCCAAACTGTTCCCTAGCAAATCTTTTGTACTTTTCTGGGATTAGTAGGAACGTGTGATTTATACAAACAGAACAAAACTGAAACTTAAACCAAAATATCTTCCCAACTCCATTACACTGCCCTCCTTTTTGTTTTTGCTCTTTTTTTATCGATCTGTCATCCATCTGTTTGGTTTGTATCCAGTGCTTTTTATAGATTTTATTAGTTTCCTATCAAGGAAGAAAAAAGTAGGAACCTATTATTTAGTGGTATGTCTCAATCAATAAGACGCCCTCAAAGTAAGAAAATTCATGAAATATTTGTTTTATCTAGAAAATCAAGCAAACGTTTAGATTTCCTGATTAATGTATAGATTTTCACTCATGTCATGAGGTAATCAATAGTGAGCTAGCCCATTAGAAAAATGAATCTTACAACGGATATATTGATTGAATCTGGACATCAGCAGGGAACAACTTGCACTCTTCTGAGAAAATCTGAGCTTGTTTCTCAGCAATGGAATCAATTAGTTGTATATCCTTTGCTACCTGCTCATCAACACTGCAAGAGTCCAATGCAAATTAGAAATTTGGCTAAATTTAACTGGGGCTCATATACATTCAGATATTACTATTATCATACACACAAAAAAAAAAAAAAAAAAAAAAAGTGAAATATACAAACTATTGAAGTTTTGTTTAACAAAGAAAATTAACTTTTCAAACCAAGAACTAGAAACACCACAACCTCCATTCTGGGTTATCCGCATATATGCTCGCCTCTACAAGATCTACAATAAGGCGAAGCATTTCAGTGCGGTCTTCATAGCTTCCTCGTCCCTGTACATTGTGCAATATTTACCCAAAGTCAAGGAAAATTCAACCTTGATGGGCAATAATAGCCAAGGTCATAAATTTGGAAAACAAAAAAAGAAAAAGAAAAAGAAAAATAAAAAGAGTATAGTTCTTGAATACATACAGCTATACTATCCAAATTTCAAACTTCCGCTTAAACAAAGAGGAAAATCTATGGGTTTGCCTATGCCATCAATGATCAAACATTTATTCTCCATGGAAGACTTTATTGCAGCATATTATATAAAGAAAATTAGTAGTCTTATGATGTACAATTGAAATCCAATATTCTAACAATACTCTTAGATGCCATAAGCCACAACTAACCTGAATGGTTTCTGTATCTATAGAAGTTGTAATTCCCAGAAACTTGGCAATCTCAGCTAAATCTGAAAAAGAACACAATAATTTGAACACTATGACACTTAGCATAGTGGCCTTAAGAAATGAGAATTCTAAACCTACAGATTTTCTTCAACTTTTGCTCAATTATCATTCCTTTTTGTTTAATAGGATTTTGACATGATTTAACTAGGCAATCTCGGCTAAATATGAAAAGAGTACATAGTTTCTTTCAAATTAGAAACACCCAATAATAAGACAGTTTTACCAAATGGCTGAACACAATGATACTTAATATAGTGGCCTTAAGAATCAAGTAAAAGGAAAGAGGCCTAGAAAACAAGAACTAAAAATACATCAAACACAAAAGAGGCAGAAGAAAAGAGAAGAAAAAAACTAAAAACAACTAAAAAAAATTCTTAAGATACGATAATCCTATAAATACTCTACCGGCAGGAGACAGTTCTAAACTGTCAAATTTTTTATCTTTTTTATAAATTATCACTCTTTTTAAAATCTGATGTAGTTAAGAGGTACAATAATGTGTGAGATACAAAAATTTTCTCTTAATAGATACCTGTAATTTATGAGAGAAGAATATGACAACATAGAAATTCCAAAAAAAAAAAAAAAGAAAGAAAATGCTAGTTTTTGGATTCATAGAATACAGGTACGACAGGCTTACATTGAATTCGAGCAGTCTCTTCATCGCGATCCATGGTGTCTCCTTGGAAAGTTTGTTGGGAGAAAGGTGACTTGTCTCCCAATAACCTTTAAAAAAAGTAATAAATAAATAAAAACAAAATAAAACCTTGAAATTAAAAAAAAAAAAAAAGGAGGGAAAAATGAGGGAAATCGAATTCTAAGCAAGCAATGAAAGAGAAAAGAGAAATACCGAAAGAAGAGCCATTCGAGAAGGGCGTAGCGCTCCATGCCAGCAAAGAGAAGAGACTGAGCAGGAGCATTGGCTCTAGGATAGTTCAACAACCCAAGTTTTCTCTGTATCTCTTCCATTTGCCTCGCTGCCATTCTTCTTTCAACAGCTAAATAAACTTGAAAAGCACAAAAAAACCAAATGTATGTGAGGGTTTTGGAGAATCAGCGGAGATCTAATCTATCTACAAAGGTCATCTAATGTTACGGGTGTGACAAGATAGTATTTAAAATTTCCCGGTTAAAAAGACGACAGTTTGAAACTCCTTTGCTTTACTTTTGACTAAGGTTTTAAATGGCAAAAACAGAAACTGAGGTATTTTGTCTAGTCGAAGGTGTAAGTAAAATAAAAAAATAAAAAAATTGAATAAAATTCATAAACATGCCATAATAATCAAAACACACACTCAGTTCATCACAAAACCGTAAAACACACAATAAGAAAAATGCAATTCAAGTCCAAAGCCTGAAAGATTAAAGTTGCGTATCATCATCTTCTTTATCACTATTATCTTCCAAATCAATATCATCGTTATCATTCAAATCTTCTTCTTCTTCTTCAATCACCACCATTTATAACAAATCGGTTAAGAAGCACCGCTAAGCCAACTACCACCACGAGGTCCTCAATTGCTTTTTTTTGCACTTTGTCCCCCACAATCCAATTTGAGTACCGTATTCAACTTGCATTCTGGAAATTAAAAAAAAAAAAAAGCCCAGTGTACGGCAGAAAATAAAATAAAACAAAAAGAGAGGAAAAGAAAAACCTGAGGAGCGAGGACCGAGGAGATCGGAATTGGGATGTGGCCGCTGCTGATCGGTCGTAGCGCCGGTCACTGCTCAGAGGGGAGGGTGCTCGGAAGTTGCAGACGATGGTGGAGGAGAATGGAGATGGGATGGAAATTGACGAAGTGAATGCTTTCAAAACGCTCTATTTCTATTTGCTTGTTTATTACCGCATTAAAGCCTCAAAAATGGGTATTGGCCTGATTTCCTTTAAAGAAGGAAAAAAAAAAATATATATATATATATATGTGTGTGTGTGTGTGTGTGTGTGTGTGTGTGTAGGTAATCTTAGTAACAGAATCTGGAAAAGAAATAAAAATATTCAGAGGGAATGCAAAGGCAAACGAAATGTCTCATTGGAAATGGATGACTAACAACTAACTAAAGATTAGTTTGGTCATTAAAAAGTAGCATTTCATTCACAAAAAAGTAAAGAAAACCAAAGAGTCACAGAGTATTAATGGCTATTGGGCTTTAGTCAGAAATCATTTGGGCCTTTTGATCTGGCCCAAAAGTTATCGTACGGAGGAATTGCTAAGAGTTTGTTTTTGAAGCTTCGAGAAGAGAAGCTAAAAGATTGTGAACTAGTATTTATTGTCAATCTTAGGCTTGAAGGTAATGCAAATGAGCTCTCAAATTTATCTACCTTTTGCCCATCAACAAACACTGTTAACTCCGGCAGGGTTTCTTAAACCCTAACATAAGTGACTTTACTAACTTAAACCGAGAAAAGAATTTTGCCTTTTATTTTGTTTTTTGGCTCAAAGAAAGTTTTTGGACCCGTGAATATGTGCCAGAAAATAATTTCTTCAACCCTAAGTTACTTGCATCCTTAAACGTGAAAAAAAAATAAAACACAGAAACAAAAACAAAAGAAAACAAAACAATGCACTTTTGGCTTTTTTTCAAGGAAACTTTATTTATTTATTTTTGGCTGAAACGACGCATGTTGTTAGTTGATTTTTACATATATAAAATTTGACTGTGGAGTAAAAAAAGAACTTTTCAATTTTTTTTTGACATGCGTAATTGGGATCGAATTATTATTATTGTTGTTGTTTTTTAACCGAGGGAGATAGAGACATTCCTCCAAACTTAAGCCAAGCTAGGACATTTTTGAGTCATTGCCTTCTGTTTGTACGTTCTCCGAAATATATCAGGGGTTATTTCTACAATAGGCCTTAAAAAGATGTGCTATTATGTAGTAGGACCTTTTTGTCAACTATCAACTCTGAGAGATTATTTATTATGTATTTTGCATATATAATTAGTTTAATGTGATTTTGATTAGTTTGAATGGTCAGAACTGTATATTATTGGTAAGAGGCTATGCTATCTAAAATGACATTTAAGAGAGACCTCTTTTTCTCTTGGCTTTGCATGTTACTCTTAATTCTTGTGAACAAATGCCCTATCGGTAGAGCTATATTTTAAACCTTCAATTCTATATTAGATTTTGTCCGTTTTACATATTTTAATATTGTGACGTGATTTGATAAGATCTAAGGCTTATAAACATGCCAGTAGCTATTCAAATAAGATTTTTCTAGTGGGAGCTCCTATTATAAAAAGACTCTTTTTTGTAACCATAGTTTTAAAGTTTCTTAAAAGAAGAAAAAATATTTTTAGTACGTTTGAAAACATGGTTTGAACAAAAAATTTTAACTATATTTTTGTAGCAAAATTAATTTGAATTGAAACTTTTTGATTCGAATTGGTGTCTCCAAACGCACCCTCCTTGTTTAGACAGCTCCCACGTCATACTATTTAAATCCTCTGTTGGTGCTTCGGGCTAGTTTTTTGAATTTTCAGACACCAATAGTACTATTATGATAACAAATTGGAACTTCTGAAATGATTGCTTCTTCACTGTCATACCCATTACCACGCATTTTCCAATTAATCTTTAATAACACATGAACTATATTATGCACGCTGTTACCCTTTCTGATGTGATATTGAATTTCATAAGGTTAAATGTATAAAAAATTTCTGTAAAATTTTCGTATCATAGGGCAGTTAGTTGCTTAAAGTTTATCTTGCTTGAGACAAGTAAAAGTTCCAAAGAT
>CAMOHE010045161.1:7980-48513 GCA_946598075.1 Artocarpus hirsutus | reverse complement strand
AATTTTAACTTAATTTTCAAACACTCTTTAATGATAGTGTTTTAATAACTGTTTCCAAGAGTTTAACAAGCCAAAGGAACCTAGCCTGTTCGAGTACTTTAAGAATCTTGTAATTTTGCATTTCATTTCAAGGCAAAAATTATTGCAACTGAGAAGGACAGGGTCAAGAGTGTTGTCTTGGGCCTTGAACAGTGGTAGATTAGTTGGACTGTAATCTTCATTGGGCAAATGAAAACTTCAGCGTTTAGCGCCCTTAATCAGGAAGGGTTGCCCCCAATTATTGAGAACAGAGTTTTCCTTGCAAGCAGTCTTGAATAAAGTCATCTCAGTTTTGTGGGGACCACCACAAAAGGTGGGGGAGAGGGCTGGGTTTGAATTGGAAGGGTCAACAAAAAGGCTCCAATAATGAAAGGCATGAGCACTGATTTTGTGTGGTGGTGTTGTAATTATGAGGATGATGAGGAGAATATTAACATGTTTAATGATGCAAGCACCTTCTAGACATGCTCATTGAGTAAGAATTTACCATTTGGCTTAAGCGCTTTAATAGCTTTTTTTGTTCTTAGGAAAAAATAATTAGAAAAGAAAAAAAGATATATCTTTGAAGAAATTTGTTCATTAAAGGTCAAGTATGCAAGGATAAAAACTGGGTATGCCTCTCAAAGATGGGACTGTTGGCTCTTCAAAAATTATAAAGTAAAAAAGATTTCAGCTGCGTTTTGAAACCAAGTTTATGGTTTCGAGGCAACAAAAAACAATAAATAACCATAACAATTTGGTTTAATAGATCTTTGTTGGAATCAAAACCAAAACCCTTTGAAAAGATTACAGGAAAAAAAAAAGTACTTTCGGTGGACAAGACAATTTTACTCTATTAGTATAACATTGATGTTTTAGCCGTTAAATTAATTTTTTAACAGTCTAATCGATGATGAGGTTGTAAATTTTAACATAAACAGTCACAAATAAAACCATTAAAATCTTAATCTGATGACTAAAACACCATATTCTATTAATAAAGCAAAACCGTTTTTTCTATTGTAAGGATAAAAAAAACATGTCAAATGTCTTTTTCTCTAGATAGCAAAATAGCTCCTAAAAAAATCATATTTTGGTTATTAAAGAATTGTTTTTTGTTTGAATTGATATTTTCAAACTAATGTTTCAAAACATCAGCTCAAGAATATTTCCTTTTGAAGGCTAACCAAATGAGCAAATTTTCATTTTCAGAAGGGTAATTTGAAAGGATATTTCCATTATTTAAATCTTGATATCTAGAACCCTAAATTTTAACAACCTTTCTTTCCTTAGTATTGCAGTCTATTTAATAACAGATGAATTTAACAAACAATATTTACCTTGTCATTTGGCATAACATTCGAACCATCCATAATGTAAAGCTCTTAACGGTTATAGTATAAAGCAAAAAGCAAAAAGTAACTACAGTATAAAACTTTCAATCATTATAGTATTTTAAACCAAAAAGGGTTCAAACTATTGGTTTGAATTCTTCTCCCAACACCCTATTAAAGTCTCAAATATCAAAATTAAATATTTTAATATCCAACTTGCCAATTAACAACAATACTATGCATATTGTAAGAACATTGGGTACTTAATACTTATGAAGCAATGTAATGGATTACGTGAACATTGAATTTATTGCGGGGGAAAAAAATCACATAAGCTCAATTGGGTCCGACTTCACTATTAGTCTATTATATATGAGAATTCAACGAGCATTGATAAGATTCTAACCCGTTTCATGAATTTTTTTCTCTCTCTTTTGTTCTTATTTTTTGAACATTTTCAATCATCCCAAACACAAACTGATTCTTCATTGTGCACAGCTCTTTTTGCTATTACCTTTTTGAGATGCTTTTGTTAATCGGTTAGAGTCCTGCAACGACAGCCTTTGTGGCAAAGAAATTGAGTGCTTTTGTTGCAGTGCTCGTGGAACTTGTGGGCTATGCTGAAGCAGTGCGACGCAAGCACACACCAGAGATTTATTTGACTAGAATTTGTTAAGTGTCAGTGGAGAATGTGATCTGAATTATATATATATATATACATTGACCAATACTGCCTATTTAGCTGTAAGGGTTTTGACCCTTATACATATACAAATTTAAACTTTGTGTTTTTGTTGACTTCTTGGCCTCAAAATTAGTCATACTTTGTTAATCTTTTTCTTGCAGGTTTTGATGGAGTTTATCCGGATATTGCGTGTTTAAATTTTAATTGGTTTTATCCAGATTGTTGGTTGACTTGGTAGTTAAGTAATCTTGTGTGTCACTGAATTTGTGAAGTTTAAAAACAAACTAATATCAATGTGGTTTGTTGTGAATGTGATAAGCTATTTTAAATTTTGTGCAATTTGAATTTTGTAGGGATTAGAATATTCTATAAATATCTGAATGTGTTGGGTGGTGATCTTGTGAAACTTAATTGCCTGTTTAGAGAGTCAATTTCAACCATTTTTTTCCATTTAAATCAAAACTACTGTTTGACCTATTGAAAGTTTAAACTATAACTTGTGGTTCAAACTCTTTTTTTTTTTTTGTTCAAATCAACTAAAACTAACATTTTGATGAATTTATCAAACTCAAGTTCAAACTATAAATTGTGGTTCAAATTTATTTTTTTGCGTTTCTAACTGATATTGGTTCTAACCGCCTCCCAAATATACATAAATTCAAATTTGTGCTTAAGATTTTTGTATTTTTAATTCAAATTTTGTTTAAGTTAATCATGTGTTTAGTTGAATCTAGATTCATTTATGGTTAGCTTAACTTAATCTCTAAATGTTCTGAAAGTTTCTGCAAGTATTTTTGATGATAGGATCGAATTCAATTTAAGATTAAAATTGAGAAACTAACCGATCACGTCTTGCAATTTGAATCTTTTGAATTGCAATTTTTTAGCGGCACGTAGATACAGCCCACGAAGATTGCACACATAAATATAGTCACAAGGATCATGCACTATTCACATGGTCGTAACAAAATTTCAGTTTAGATCTTGCACATAGAGTTCATTTTTTCACGTTGGATTAGTTAAGATCCAACCCTAGAATTTAGTGAGTATATCAAGACACATCCCATGTCTAGGCTTTATTTATTTAAGAAAGTTGACTTATGACTTTCGAATTTAGAGCTTCCAAGTGAGAGAAAACTCGAGTGAATTCTTAGTGTTCTAAACTTCAGAGTATAGCTCTCACTCATGTGTTTGTGGTTTCTTAGTGTTCTAGACTTCAGAATATAGCTCTCACTTGTGTTTGTCATTGTGCATATATCCAATCCAGAAAGTTTGTGGAGGGGCTGTTCGTGGATTAAAAGTACAAAATACGTTACTTGAATGGAAAGCGAGCGAAGTCAAGGAGTTTGAAGATGAGTTGCCAAAGGAGATATCATAGTTCCTACATTGGTGTAGATTATAGACGTTCTTGTAATTCCAATCCTTGTAATCATTATTCGATACAATGCATCCTTCTTAAATCTTGTGCAATTAGCACGTGTGGTGTTTTTCCCGCAAGGGTTGTTGGCTATGCTAAACAACTATAACATCGTGTTGTTTTTATTTTTACACAATTTTACTTTACACAACAATTACTTTTGGTTATTGTTTAAATAGGGTACCGTTAATGTCAGGGGTAGACATGGGTGGGTTGGATAGGTTTTTGAGATTTTCAACCTACTCAATCAAAGTTTAGATATGTTAATTTTAAATTTAACTAACCAAATCAATCCAGTGTTTAAAATCAACCCACACAATCAAAGCTTGGTTAGATTTGGTAGGCTAATCGAGTTAAGTGCTATAGGAAAAGAAAAAAATTAAAACTAACAATTTATCCCAAAATGAATTAAAAACTAAAATTCATAACATGTTGATCTTATAAAGTTCCAATATTGTTTTAATAAGTTATAAATTAACAAAATACACAGCACGAGTTCAAATGAATTACGTCATAAACTAATAAATATACCATAGTAAAAGCTAATACAAAAAAATAACATCAATTAGAATAGATTACAACTGCCAATCTCTAACTCAAATGTAGTGCCTAAATATAGAATATAAATATTTTATTTTTTCATATAAACAGATTGGGTAGGTTCGGGTTAAGAGGTGTTGGAATTTTTCAAACCTAAACCCACTCAATGAATTCTCAGGTTAGGTTGGGTTAAGCCAAGCTACTTGTTAGGTTTGGGTTATCTCAGGTTGGGTTGAATGGATTAATTGTATTCGCCAAGTTTTGGGTTTTTTGTTCACCCTTAGTTAACATATTATGTGCATACGTAATACTATTTGTTATGCCTCTGAGATCTTACAATCCTAATCCGTTTGCTTCTCCAAAAGGAGGGATCAGAGACATGCTCTTCAATACTCTAGAGCTCCGGTCAAAGGTCCACAAAATGTGTTTGTTGAAATTGTTCCCGTTAGTTGCCAACCCTAAACACGAGTCACCTTTTAAAGAGTTCAAGAACTTGCCAAGCAGTTTACTTTTTTTTTGCTTTTGTAGTTGTGATTTTTACTACAAGGCGTGGAAATAATCCATACTGCTACTAACGTAGTTCGAAGCATTAAATTTGACAGTGTTTTATTTTAAACCGTTAAATTTATAGTGAGTTTTGAAATTTTGCTATGTTCAAGAATAAACACTTTGGTAAAGGGCCTCCGACTGTCAAAACATTTGAGATTGAAGCAAACGCATTATTTACAAGCTTTTGCTTTATATACATTATTTCGGTTTCTAGATTGATGCCAACTTTGGGTAAGTAGTATGATCTGCCCAAATGGTTTGTTTGTCTCTTTTACTTGCTTTTCAACCGCAAAATTTCTGGCCTCAATTACGTTGAAGTGACTGAATTGTATACCAATGTAATCTATTACACAATAAACAGTGAAAAAAATGTTTGAAAACGTACCTAATTCAACTTTCTTTTTTTTTTTTGGGCCAGATTTGTTGGAGCTATAGCAGAAATGCTATTACAAAGCACCACAACTAATGTTATATTTACTTCCTGCTCTTCCTAGTGGCAAGTGGGCTAATGGGTTTGTGAAAGGGTGAAAGGCTCGTGGTGGGTTCCTAATCAATCTTAAAATTGGCCATTTGTGATCTTGTTTATAATTCACGCTACAGTATTTTCAACTCATTTTTTGCTTTGCATTTCTGCCTACTTTTACATGTAATCTTTCAAGTTTTACTTTACGTTTTATTACATTTGCCCCGTTATGGAACCGATTCTTTGTTGTAAGCAGTTACCATGGTTTTTCATCATAAACCGTGCTTTACATTTTTTATTCTCTATAATCCTCTCTCTCTATCCGTTTATTTTGGATCATTACAAATACAAGGTATTTTGTTTTAAAAAAATATGTTGAAATATGGTAGGTTCTAGATTTAAAACCTCCCATGTTACAATTCGACGTGGGGGTGCTTTTTTGTTTCAAAGAAAAAATGTCAGATTGAAACCTACTAAATTACAATCCGACACTCCGCGTTGACTGAAGGCGGTTGGCATTTCTTTGTTTTAAAGAAAATATGTTGCAATCTGATAGTTTTAACTTTAGAAGCTACCTTGAAGCCTATTAGGTTATAATCCGGCACTCCACACCAATGACTGGAGGCTATAGGTGCTTATTTATTTCAAAGAAAATATATTAGAATCTGGTAGATTCTAATTTTGAAACCTAGCAGGTTACAATTTATCACTCTACGCCAACGATCGGAGGCAGATTTTGATGGGTTCCGCGACGGAACATAGCGGGTTTCATGATGGAACAGCATCCCACATGAGTGAGTAGGAGCAATGGTAACTTAGTCTTTTAAAAAATCCATAATTTCTAATAAAAATGCAGTTTTAATAAATAATTTTTTGGAAAACATTTAAATAAGATGGTACATTTCGAGGTATTCTTGTAAGTTACTCGTTTAATATAACTGTCTAGAAGTGGATCCCGTTAATTAACCCATGCATTGCTGGTCTTGCATCATCGGGCTTACCATCCCCCAAAAGCCTTTGGGTCGAAACGCCAAGGTTAGAAGCTGAAATGGTGCATTTGTCAATTAAGCCCATTCAAAATGTGGGGCAAAGGCAAAGTTATGGCATAGTAAATCTCACTTCTGGACTGAAGTCGGCGTGGAAAGATAGCCCGATCGAAGTGAACACCACACCCATAAACAGTTATGTGATCTTGTCATGCAGAGCTATTCTTCTTCTTGTTCTTCCATTTTTTACATATCTCGCTGGAACAATTTTGTGACGCATGGAAATTTACTCCAGAAAGTAACAAGAATCTAGTGTCTTAATGGGATACGAGACATGAAATAGCTAGTGAAAATAAAGAAACACTCATATGAGAAGAAAAAAAAAATTGTATAATTTAGGAGAGTTACGTGATGGAGTGGTAGTAAGTTTAATTATATTCATCACATTCTCTTAAATTATCATACTTTTTTTTAATCGGTATCATTCTCATGCAATTTGACGATGATATAGTATTTTGCATAATTCTCCTAATAGCAATACCAAAAACAAGGTTTCCGCTCAGTTGCATCGTGTTTAAAAGTGATTGGTATGGTGGTTGCAGCCATTAATGGGGAGTCTTTTTTTTTTTTTTTCTGCAGGCTTAAGCAATGACCAAACTGAGTTTGCTAGAAAAGGTGTACAATTATGACGAACCATTAAAATGTGAAGTGCTCTGCCAAGACATAAAAGTAAAAAGGGCACTATCTTAGTAAATCTCGTTTAGCTTTTTCAACCTACCCAGATTTATTGCCGGGAATCTTGATTAAGTTTCATCCCTTGTTGGAACCAACTTCCAACCGATAAAGACTGTAAAGCTTTCAGCTACTACAGTATAAAACTCTCACATATTATAGCTTTAAACTAACAATTTTAATTCCAAATTTTCTTCCAAACATCTTATGACCAGCTGGGTAAAAGGTCCCCTATAAATAGTGGATTTGATAACAATATTGAGATCTACATTCAGACAAATAAAATGTTTTTCCGAGTTACCTAATTTCCTCTCAAGAGAAGAAAGAAACTTTAATACAATATTGTGATCCGTGTTCGAACAAACAAAATCTTATTCTGAGTTACATAATTGCCCATTGTTGATGGCCAATATTGTACAGGCCCCTCTGATGACCCAAGCCCAACATCCTCGTCCTACGGCATCAATAGGCTTACTTTGTGGATTCAAGCGATGTTTTGGTAACTATCGTAGGTCGTAGTTTGGTAGGCCATAAGTAGTTCAATGGGCCCGTTTGTTTTGATTCGATTCGATTTCGAGTCCCGCTTGGGGAGATTTCGAAATTAATTGAACTAACATAAATAGGTGATGGAGGAAAATAACCCAAGAAAATCCCAAAAACTACTTTTGCCTTAGCACAGCCTAAGGGGTCAAAGCGCAAATCTGGAAATTATTTTCGTAGCAACAATGCAAAGGAAAAAACAACGACGAAGCACCAAATATGCATTTGGAGGCACATCTCTGGAGGGGCCTAGTTTGCATCAAGATAATTTTCATCCAAATCGAAAGTCCATTGTTAGAGGCTCCGCGTGTGCCTTCGTCACTAATTCCCACCCAAAATTTTGAAGAAATTTTGATGATGCGAAAGAAATTTCAAACTTACCAAAAATAGAGAGATAAAGCGCCGGAGAAGGAAGCATGCTTGTTAGGCCTTTAGAAATAAACGGTCAGACTTAGTCAAACCACCTAGGAGCATTAGACCTAGAAGAACTCCAGAGCAACCTTAAATATATGCCATTTTTAACGAACCTGGAAATCAACCTCCGAAAGCACTTGACGTTGCTTGCTTCAAAGGGAAACAGAGCTAGCACGTGTGGCGAGCATTTAGAGACTAGCTTCAAAGCAAGTTAGTTACCTTTACTATAAATATCCCTCTTCTCCTTTCTTCAATACAACACGATCATAGGGACTTAAGCCCATATTTTCACACCATTTTTAGCCTCCATAGCTTTAGAAAAACACCATTTTTTTCTAAGTTTGTGCTCTTTGGGCTTGGAAGATTTTTTCAAAAATTTCCAAAAAACTCATTGCCTCTGCTGTCGAAGATCGAGTCCCTCCTCCGTTCCTTGTTTTAGCCATTCCAAATCTTACATAATTGTTTCAAAATACTCAAAAGCCTTGTCGAAGCTCATCACCAACCTTAGGAGATTTTGGAATTTAAGCCCCACCTTCAATGGTCTAAACCCAATGGCGAAGGCTATCCATGTTTGCCTTCCGAGTGCATTTTTTGGAAAATATGAAGAACTTCAGAACTTCGCATATCAACTCTCCGGCTCATGAATGTAGCCTAGATTAAACGAAAGAGGCAGCTTTGCCTCTACCCTTCGAAGCCATTCCTCCATAAACCATTGACTACTCTTCCCACCGTCATCGCTTATGATAGTTCCACCACTGCTATATTTTTTGTGTTTTTTTTGTTTTAGCACAGGTCTCATTTCAGTTGTTCAGTAACAGAGCAAGTCCTAGAAGCCATCTTCTTCAGCCCAATCCAAGCTTAACCGTCCCCACCACTCGTTGGAGGTTCTATCATACAAACTCATCCATTGCTTTAGCCATGTCATTACTAACACTATAGAATGGGAGACTAACGTGTGTACTCCCCAAAAAAGTCATACCTTGCGAATTCACTGGACCCCAACAACTCTCTAGAGAACAAAGAAACTTTTATTGGACGCAAGGACAAAAATAAGGACAATTCACTAATTTGGACTAGATTTTTCAATCCAATTAGTGAGCCAAGTTCAAATCCGTAATTAGTAAGTGCCCCATTCAACTTTTCAAACCATTTTTTAATAGTAAAATAATGCACATTCTCTACTTTCTATAGCTATGTAAATATAAATATTGATTTTATTTCCTATTCAAATTTACACATCCAAATGCCAATTTCGTTTGCAATCTAAACCGCAACAATATCCAACAAGGGGCAAAGATAGCTTGCTAACGCGAAAAAAGAACAGAGTTTAACAAAAGCCAAAAACACAGCACCTAAATAAAGTTGGAGGTAGGGGTGGCAATTTGGGTCATATTCGTGTTAACTTAAATTCTCGTGTTGAGTTTGAGTCAACCCATATGTCACCCATTTAATGAAAATATCACTGATTCATATTGTCACAACTAACATAACCAATATAAATGTTACCTAAATTTTTGTATCGAGTTCATGTCAACCCATATATCAGTTGTTTAATGAAAATATTACTGATTCGTATTGTCACAACTAATATAAACAATGTAAATGTTATTTTACTTACTTAATCCACTTATTTACGGTTTACTTTATGAATTTAGGTCATCAATATTTTCTTTTTTTATTTGAAGTAATTTTGTTAAATTTGTTGTTTCAAAAATTATTTGTCTCTATTTTATTATATTTTTCAATAAAATATTAATAAATTGAGTTAATTCGAATCAATTTCATGTAAATCGTGTCATTGAATTAGGTCAATTTTGAGTTGTGTTTTCACGTCCAACCTAAACTAGGTGAGGCCTACAAAACAAGAACTATCCGACGAAGATAAAGCCCATTGCCCCAACCTGCGCACCGTGACGGCAAGCACCAATAATGCCCATTCCAAGTGAGTTTCGCATTGTATGAATGAATTTTAAGTAATATGTGAATTGAGAACCACCAACTCCCGACAGATCTATTTCATTTTGTAGCAACTTGTGCAATAGAAATCCATCCGGGAAATATACACTCAATGACATAAAAGCCTAAGAACATATGTAACCTTAAGAACTTCACAAGTTTCGGATTAGGGGAAAAACGATATCTTTATCTTCACAAGTTCAAACAAGTTCAAATGATATCTTTGCTTAATTTTGGCATGTTAAAGGGGACCACAACAACATTATTTTTGCGAATGGCAGAGTGTAATGGTCCAATCATTAACAACAGACGTGCACCTAAAAGTTAAAAAAAAAAAAAAAGCAAAAGGACAAATGGGTATTAATAATAAGAGAATCATCTTTTGAAAATTCAAACTCATCAGTGAATCGGAAATTTCATTTTTTTTTTTCATTTTTTTAAATGAATGGCAGACTTCACGTGAAAGACTTTAATATGAATCAAATAATTAAAGGATCATTGTCCTGGCCTTTGGCCGGCATTCCAGGTCATGTTAGGTAATGGTTACAAACAATTCTCCCTCCCTTGTGTCTCTTTTTTTCACTTTTAACCTTCTCTAACTCATCCAAAAATGTCTATATAATAAATGTTTCTTTTTTTTTTTTTAAGGGAATAGTAAATGTTCTAATCCAAGAAAAGCTCTTGCTTTTTTCCCAAGGTGATTATGACATAACACCTATTTGGTTAAGTAGTCGTGTTCTTTTCACGTTAGACGTATGATTTTCAAAAGGCCATGAATAAAAAAATAAATAAATAAAAAAGAACAACAGTTTTCCATAGCCATCCAGGGTAACAATTTTATTGCAGTTAGCCAACATAGAAGCATGCAGTCTCCCCTTTTCTATTTGGTTGCCATGACAAAATTCAAGAAATTTTTAACCCGTTTGGGAATATAAATTCGAACCAAAAGATTGCTTGGAATCATAGACTTGAACAAAAAGGTTTTAATTTGAACTTGTTTTTTTCTTCCTCCCTTTATGTTTTTTTTCTTACAAAAACAAGAGAGGAAGCTAGCAATTGAGAGGTTTTTGCAGAGATAAACATATCCTATAAGCTATATATACCAAAATTACATTAAAAGCAGCGGAGACAACAAAATTAAGGAGTTTAAAAGATGGAAGAAAAGAAAAGAACTAGGAAAGTAGGAGGGAAAATAAGTGAAATATTAATGAACAGATTGAAACCGACAATAATGCATATTTTAAAAAAATATTAATTGAATTTCATATACATGCGCTTGTTTTGATTTTTGAGCATGCAATCTTACAATTCCTACATATAGTGACACAAATCACAAATCTATCTAATTTAAGGGGACGATAATAATATGTTCTGATTTTTGTGATAATATGTTATAAATTGGACCATACAAATTTAAAAAAAAAAAAAAAGCACAAGAACATGATCCCACTATTTTCATAAAAACCCACGAACTTAGGCAACTCAACTTCAGATCTTACGAATTTATATTTGAAAAAAAAAGGGAAAAGAATTTTCCACGACCCACAAAAGAATAAGGGAAAAAGATAAAGAAAAGAAACCAACAACAATTTTTACAGGAATTTCGAAATATAACTATAATATAAACGGCAGTCTTTCCATGAACAATAGTAACAACATTGAGTGCTCATCATCATCAGTCTCCTCTCTCTCCTTTCTCTCTCTACCCAACACCTTTGTTAAAGTATAACAAAATCAACCCCATTTCTCAACCCCAACTCGAAAAAGATAAAAATAAAATATAAAACAAAAAAAAAAGAGAAGATTTATCAAGTCCTGCACCTGGTAATAGCAGAGCAGCCACGGCTGTACGGATTGGCCTGACCGCCAGCCTGGCAATTGTAATAGGAAGTGCCTCGGCGGGAGCAGGGCACCGTGTTCCTCTGAAGCGCACCGTAGCTGATGTACTTGGTGGTGGCCAAGATGCGCCGGCTGATCTCAGAGTCCATCACGAACTCCTCCTCCTCCCAGCACTCTGCTATGGAGCCGTCGCAGCCCTTCTTCATAGGGTAAAAGCTCAGATGTTCGGCGCCGCCGCCGGCTCTGACAGTCGCCTGAAAGGAGATCACGGCCAAGATCACAAGGAAGGAGAGAAGTCTCGCCATTGTCGTACAAAAACTTTCGAAAAAATTATGCGAGGACAGTTTCTCTTCTGGTCTAAAAATGGAGCCTCTTTTGTCCTTCTTTCGTGGTCTTCTTCTCTTTCTTTGTCTCTCTCTCTTCTCTCTCTCTCTCTCACACACACACACACACACACCTCAATTCTGTTTCTTGGCTTCACGGAGGACGAAGACACAACTTAAACTGGGACAGGAACTATGGTTTGGTTCAGTGGGGCCTTGCATGTGGTTTTGGCTAAAGAAATGGCACGGGTTTTTGTGTTATTTACGAGGGTGCCACTTTTGGTTTTTTATTTTTTATTTTTTCGTCAAATTTTAAGTTTGACCATTTTACAGAATACATGGGCAACCACTACTGTGGGAGAGGGGAAAAAAATGCTATGGGAAAGGAGTATTATTAAAAAAAAAAAAAAAAGTCACCTAATTGTTTATGTCGATATAGGAATTGACTTTGATTAGGTCATGTTAAACGTGGGTATAAACAGCTAATTTGTAATGTTAATTTCACCGTTGAGAATTAATTAGAGATATGTAAAGTGTTTGAAAGAGTAGTTTAAATCAATAGGTTCAACTATAAATAGTATAAAACTCTTACATGTTACGGTAAAAAATTACAGTGTAAAGCTCTGACTTTCTAGAATTCTCAAACTTAAACTAATGGTTTAGACTATTTTCTCAAACACTTTAATGGTTTTTTTTTTTAAATAATTAGTGATATGTTCTTTTAATAACTAGTGATATGATTATAGCTCTAGCTTAGGCAAAACAATATTGTTTGAACAAAATCTGATTGCTAGGCTGATTGCTTTGCTTTGAGGTTTTTACCAAGTCATATACAATTGTTATTAATGGTGAACAACATCTTATTGCTTCTTCTTTTTTTTTTAACATTTTGTTTATTCTTTCTATCCTTCTACGAGTGGATTGGTTAGAATAGATGTTTCTTTTTATAACTAGTTGTTTGAATTTATTAGGTATTTCTTGCTATCCTCCAAGTTGCTCAATTTTATTGCAAATTTGAGCAAATGTTCAGGAAAGTTGGTTCTACTAATCCCTATTTGTCACCAAATGAAATGGGAAAAGGAGGTCTTTGAACGTTTGTTCCAATTTTAATAAGAATCCCTAGAAGAAAATTTCAATATAATGTAATTTCTGTCTCCTAAGACTTTAATAACAACTTTAAGGCAGAAAAAAGTTTCCGGCTGAAGACAAGCTCATAGATTTATTTATTATTGATGAAGCAATGTCAATATTGTAATTATGTACAAAATTCTGTCCATATACACAGTTGGACCTACTAATAATTAGTACATGTAGTTGACTTCTTCTGTGTGTCTCTTCCTTCTCACCTCAAATATTCACGAAGACAAAGAGACAGAAGGGGAAAGACGGCATCTAGGGTTAGCACCTATACCCTTTTTGTCCAACAAGTCCATCCAAGAATCTGTTAACCAAAACACGTTTTGCTAATTCTCTCTATTTCTTTAAACGGCCACTCTCTGTTCATTAGTTGCCGTCACCGTCAATTAATTTGCCGTTTTGCTTTTGTTTCCAATTTTGAATGTAAACCACCTAAATGTCGTTTTTGCCTTTAGCATGGGCCTTGAAAATTGGTCCATTTTCACGTTTGTGACAATTTTTTAGAGTGTTTGGGCAACATGTTTCAACTATTGTAAGGTAAACTCCTACATGTTACAGTATAAAATAAAATTATATTATAGTGTAAAGCTTTTACATATTATAGTGTTTAAATTCTAACTTTATTCCTAAATACTATTTCTTTTCAATTTTTCATTTCTTCTCTCAATTAGCTTTACCTTTGTGGTGTTTGGTAAAATCAGTTCTAATCAAAATTTTTTATTGTTATAATATAAAATTCTCACATGCTATAACAGAAAAATAAGCTACAATATAAAGCTCTCACATGTTACAATTTTTAATTTAAAAGTTTCAGTTCTAACTACAATTCTCAAACATCCTTTTTATTTTATTTTGGCCAACTTTAGATATTATCATTGGCGCTCAGGAACAAGTCACTACCAGTTATATCCAAGCCAACTTTTGATTTCCAAAGAGAATATATGACACTTGGAATCACAAAGTCCCTTGCATTGCGCATATTATAAGCGGTGGCAAGTACTCAAAATGCTTAATTAAGTATATTTAAATAAATTTGCAAAGCTGATAATAACTTATATTTTTTAAAAAAGCTACACAACAACACAAATAAAATTGCAAATATATAGAATGCATATAGAAAAAGCAGTTGATTTTATTGAACCAAACGAGTCCTCTTTTTTTTAAAAAAAAAAAATTTAAACGAATCTAGGTAAGGTACAAACGTAGACAGCAAGCAACCAACATAAGAAGGATCATACAGCATTAAGGCGTTTTAACATTGGTATATTTTATGCCAAAGCCACTCTTCTTGTCCTAGTTTTATATTCGTCTATGTCTCAAAATTCATGCCCTTATTTGGAAATGACAAGAAGCTAAACTCAAATGAAAGAAACAGAAACCAGCCAAATAAGATGAATAAATTTTTTTTATATGCGATAGAATTGTTTTATAGTTAGAGCCGTTTTTGTTTTCAAGTGTTTTTTTTTTTTAACAAAATTTAACCAAAATAGGAAAGCAGCCTTTTATAGTCCAATGATCTTAGTCCAAGTCGCTTGTGTATTTTTTATTAACTCATTTGAGTAGTTTATCTTGGTGGATCCAAAAACTTACCTGCAATGGCAACGGTTTCGAGAAGGTGAGATGGCGCATTGTTATTATTACTGTTAGGGGGCGTTTGGTATGCAGTAATCTTGAGGTGGGAATGGAAATCTGTAAGATTCCTATGTTTGGTATGTAGTAATCTGCCTTTAGATTCCTAAGAAACTCATTCCCATAGGATTCAGATTACCTTACTTTGGTGTAATCTGAAACCCATCCAACAGGTGATATTCATATTTCTGAGAATCTCAAAACTATTAGTCCACTCCACACGGTATTTCATTACTTTTTTTTTCCTTTTATTATTTATTTTTCTTGGAACATTTAATTTTCAAATTTACAAGGTGCAACGGCTAAGAAAATCAAAATTAGACGGCGTTAGCAAGGACAGTAGGGGCTTTGCAAGTCAGGTGGTGGCCCCGTCAGGGCGGTGTTTGCGCGTTTCAAAAGCCAAACCCTCTTCAATCCAGCTGGCTCTTGACAATATTTGGCCCCAAATTAATTTTTAATTTTTGAGTTATTTATATCAGTGGTTTTTTTTGACTCTTTAGTAGATGATAATTTGATTTGTTTTTTTTTTATTTCACTTTGACAAAATAACCCTTTTAACTTTTAAAATGTAGACAATGAATAGACTTCTGTTTAAATAAGCCGAAAACCTAAAGAAATAACACACGTGCACTTCACGTGAGACTTTTTTTAGAAGAACAATACTGAAATGTCCACTTTAGGTCTATTTTTTTTCCCATTTTATCCCAATTATTTTTATACCCTTTGATCATTTAGGGCTCTTCATATGAAATCAGGAACTCCAAAAAGGAGAATCTCTCCCTCTTCTTCGTTTATCATCGTCAATCTCTTCTTCATCAACTCTCCCTCCTTTTCTGCCTCTCTTCTTCAACTGCCTATCCACTCATTCACCCTGGCTGGCTTGATTTTTTGAGCCATCAAGGCAAGCAACAGAGGCAAGGTGTCCTGTGACTGGCAAACGACATGTGAGTTCATCAATCGCCGTTACAAGTTCATTCGTCGTCGTCAAAGACAAAACGACTCCCGTCTTCTTTGGCAGACAAGTCCTCGATGTGACAGCTCCGTCGACGGCACTAGCAATTTCGCATGGGATCGAGGCCCTTTAGATCCCAGCAACTCCCCCAATGTTAATCCCGCCAAGATTGGTTTTGATGGTGAGGACAATTCCTCCACTTCTGTCAATGGTGGTGGTGGTCTCGCCAAGATCATTTAAGGACACCTCTCATCTCTGTGATTGATTCCTTCACTCTTATGATTTGGGTCTTTTGTGGATTTTGTGATCTCCATCATGTTGTTATGATTCTGAAATGGTTTAGTTTCAATTGATGAGAAAAATTTTTTCCTCTTTAATTTAGTGATCTGGGTTTGATATGATTTATCTTTAATTGTTTGAGTATTTTTTCCACGAATGATTATTATAATTGAGCTAGATTGTTGGGTTGATAATCACTTACAGTAAGTTGAGATTGCGTAACGGTCATCTATCTAAAAACAAAAAAACAAAAAAAAGCTTACATAATTAAAGCATAGTTAACTCAACTTCTATGTATTGAGAAAGAAATCAAAGGATAAAACAAATAAGCTTCCCATCTCTTTTTCGTTCCTTTTCCCTTAGAAAGATAAGCGCCAGAAAAAACAAAAAACTGAAAAACTTCAACTATCAGAAAACTGGAAATGGGGAAAGAAGCTCTAATAGCTGTCAATGGAAAGTATATTTCTAATTTTGGTAAAAATTAGAATCAGAATCATAACAAATTTACTGATATGAATCTATACACATATTAGTAAAAGTAATTAATATTCAATCAAAAAGAAGATTCAAAATCCCAACTTTTTTTTTTTTTTTGAACTTTTCTAGGATTTTTTTTTTTTTTTTTTTTTTTTTACGTTTGAGTACTTTTTCCAATTTTTAATTTTAATAAAATTAAAGTATGTGATTTTACTGTTATGTCCTTTAAAATCAGGTCATGTGACTAGCACATGTCTCCGTTAGATTTTGGGTTAATTTTGATGGAAGTATATTAAGCGCCCAGGTTTTAAGAGGTAATGGGTTATGTTGCTAAAATTAAGAAAAAAAGGACAAATGTCACCTGCTAAACTCTTTATTTCTAAAAAACGATCCCATTGTTTAAAAAATAATAATAATTGAAGAACTTTTTCTTTCCGAAAGAATCTTCTATTTCAGTTTTCTCCTTTTTTTTTTTTCCACATAATTTATAAAAGGAAAACAGTGTGAAAGACATTCTCTCAGATGGACAGAAATGCCCTTCAGGAGCTAACCGTCTTTTTGTTACCTATCTTTTGAATATGACCGGTCACGGAGCACTCCAACAATTAATGGGTGTGGTTTCGAAGGAAAAAACTATTAATGGGCTACAGGAAAAAGAAAGTAGAACAACTGCAATATTTATTGTCAGCCTTGAACAGTTGAACTCTTCCAATCATCTAAAAAATAAATAATAAAAAAGCACTGATAGTATCAGTGGCTGATATGGGTAACTAAAATGACATCCTGTAATGAGAGTCTTGTTCAGGGATCATGCTAAACACATCATAAATGAGGAAACACAAAATCTTCATTTCCCAATGCAACTAGATGTTAATGGGTCCCGCTAGCAGATTTCATATATTTCAGAAATCAAATCAACAAAGTGAATGACTTATCATAGTACCCATCTAAGGTGGTAATCTGTAAAAAGAATACTCTCAACTGACATAGAACACTTGTCGTAGCTCATCTCATCATTTACCCAAGGCCACAAAGAATATGATATTCCAAGCATGTCTAAGTTTTGCCATATATATAGAGTCAATTTATGATGGCCAACCTGTCTCCGGTTCTGAGATAGTTCCTTCTGCACGTTCAAATGCATCAGACCTTTCCACCAGTTCACTCTCAAACAAAACGCTCAGCATCACCTGTGCTTCATTTGGAATGTCATATAGCACTTCATTACAAAAGAGTGACGGAAGGAATCAACTTGAATGCTTTGCTACCAAAAACCCCAAAAAAAAGTCCCTCCAAAAGAGTTACAGAAGGAATCAACTTTAAATCTATAAGAAAAGAATAACAGGACCCTGTTCTGTTCCTGCCGAAGGATTTTGACTCATCCCAGTCCATGTGTTTCAGCTAATCGGGTACGAGACTCAACACTGAAAGGATGGCTTCCATGTCCATGTTTGGACAGATGACAACGGCTAGAAACTAGGGGGAAGAGCTAAATTGAAGGGCGGCACGCCAGCACTAACTCATATGACACAAAAAAGCGTTAAGCCCAATATTAAAAATATCGGAGGGAACCATTTTACCTAAGGTGTCAATTTTCATTTGTATTGTTTTACAGATATTTTTATTTATTACATTTGTGATCTGGAAAACAATATGGAAGCAATTTTGAAAAGTAATCAAAAATTGAAAAGTTTGGGAACAAACTAGAAATCTTTGACCATATGAAATGAACCATCTAACTGAAATTAAACAATTGGACGCAAAGCCAGCCTGCTGTAACAGTTCCATATTGCTTCTCACTAAAATTGACAAGTGCTGCTTCAGCTCTGGATAAGGTATATGCAGATACACAATTTGCTTAACTGATGTCTACCTTGCTAATACTTTGTGATGATATATGCTTGGAAAAGCTAGTTGTATAGTTGTATCATATTTAAGATTGTGTACTTTTGCCTGTTACAACTCAACATTGTATGCTTGTGAAATCATTCATAAGCAGGCTAGTTTCTAAATGATGCCACATTGCAATTGTTGCTAAAATTTAAAAAAATAAAAATAAAAACAAAAGAAAAAGATAACAAGAAAGCAGAGAAAAGAGCTGGAATTACAAATGAAATGGAACCTCAAATAACAAAGCACATTAGAAGGGAAGATAGATGAACTTACAAGAGAATGGGAGAACAAAATCAGCTGACCGTAACAGAGTGACTTAAAGCACTAATGCTCTTCATTGTATGGTGGTGTTGACTGAACATAAAGTTCATTCTCCTCTCCATCATCGTCCTCCTATCATCTTCATTGGCATCAACCCAATTACTACGATGGTGTTGTGAGATATCATGGCCATTAATTTCTGACCGACCCGAAGGCCCCAAACTACAGCAACTTAGCTACTGCAGAATAATACTAGTGCAAGGTTAATCCAATGTGTACTCTCACTAACCTTGAGGTTCTTCCACATGAACTTTTTCCATGTGGCAGCTAGTATTTTTAGTCAAGGAAATACGATTGAAACCAATGACCAGTGGCAAAAATCATGTAAGAAATTTGTTCTGACCAGCCTAACAGTAATGTTAGAGTTTAGTATAAGCATAAGTAGTATTGAGTAGAACAGATTCCTAGTAAAATGCATGGAATCAATTTAGAATCTTAAAACCACGATTACAACTCCAGCCCAGGGTGCCGGGCACCAGGAGCACTTCATCCAGTTTTCTTTGTGAAAGTGCTGGGCACAAGAGCATGAAAACAACTAAACACATAAACAATGTCGATTTGCAGCCATCGTAATATAAGTAATAATAGTTCTCAGGTATTGAAGCAATTAGGCGGTTTGGGACTTGCACACATGCAGCAACACAGTCTAAACAGTAGCAATTAATCGAATATTGAAGCAAACAGTAAGACTTAGGATACATATCAGAAATCATGGGTTCATTTTCTGTGTCTGGGGCAGCCTTTGAGATATGCATTGTGCTAAGCCTTCTAACTTCCCTCTGTCCAGTAGCACCTAAATTTCTTTCTTCTTGAACCTGTCTACCTTCAGTACCGTTACTATTTCTGTTGGCACTTCCTGCAGGAAGGAAAGAATTTGAACCAATTCAAGAACGGCACACATCCCTCTTAGAACATTTAAAAAAAATGGTTATCTGAAAGATTGGACCAAATTTTGGTGTGGTTAGATGGATGCTCTGAAATATTCGCTCCAGACCTGCCCTGTGCTTGTGAGCCTGTTCCTTTATCAGCCTGTGCATGCATTGTGGTAGCAGCTTCTGCAGGTTCCGGGGGATGGTCATGGAGCTGTGACACTAGCATGGTTGCAAGTACTAGTGTAGCATCAAAGTTTGAACTGGAACCATTGTCTAGGCCAAATTTTGGCACCATAAGAATGGGCCTAATTTCCCAATACAAGATTGTAAGAGATCAATTTAAATGTAATAATTTATTTTAACTACATAATTGAATCTAAAATGCAAGCACGACGACTTAAACATTGATGGGAAGTACATTTTTCTTGACTGCCAAATCAACTAGTTAAATCCTAAGGACTGTGAAACTTTCAAATAGTTGTTTTTATTGTATTGGATTCATAAACAAAACAACCACAACTAATCATACAGCAATAATATGTCAACTAGGCAAGTCCTCAGCAGGATTAGTACCCCATGGTATAATTTAAAATACAAGCTACGTTGGCCTATGGCATATATGTAGAGTGAAATGAATGTTGGATTCACCATAATAAAACGTTAGCTCTGGTTTACCATAAAAACATTACAACATAACTGATCAGTATGATACGATAAAAAAACATATAAAACAAATGTAACTTGACTATAGCCGCTAGGGCCAAGAGAGATAAACTCTTCCTTTACTCATTGCTCTACCATTTGACTTCTGTAATGCCAGAATATTTTCAAGATAACATGGTTGGGAAAAAAGTCCTCATCAAAGGACTTATTTTTCAACTGCAAACAGCTATCTAAAATCATATAACTACTTTGATTATATAGAAGCTTGGGAAAATGTCTTGTTCTACCAAAATTCAATAGGAAGACACACCTGGTTTCTATCTTTTAAAACTGAGGATAAGTATTACAATCAGTTATTCCCTAATTGGTTCAAACAATATCATGCCTTAATAGGTATCACACCAGGTTTTTTCCTAGAAGATCTTTAAAAGAGCTTAGGTCTTTTCCAAAAAGAGAATAAGGATAAATTACCAAATACAGATGATTCTTGCTTAATGTTTATGTTATATTATGAAATTCCTGGGATTCTAAGCTAGAATTACGAAATAGAAAAACCTACGATTAGGAATGACTTAATAGTTCCATTCTTATCCAGAACATTCTCGGGAAGATGGTGGAAAAAATATGATTTTGCTCATTTAGTTAAAGAAAGAATAAGAATAATATATTTTAAAAATTCCTCACAAATGAAAGAATATATCTCGGAAAAAGATTCTCAGAAAGTTTCAAACATGATTAATGTTCTTTCAAAAAAGCAGTTATCTTCTCAAGAAAAGCAAAAATTAAAGCAATTATTGAAATCTGACGATGAGAATGAAGAAATGGATTTAGAAGACACTGAGAGTGAAGACAGCTGGAATCCACCATGTCACGTCCAAACCCACTTGGCTGGCTACTCTCAAGACCCTGATGATCTGTAAAGTCACCTTTTGCTCAACCTTATCAAATTGCCTGTCCCGTTCCTATCCAAAAAGAATCTACTTTTTGAAGTGCTCCAACAGCTGGCCTAAGTGATAAGAAAGAATCTGCTTTTCGCTGGAGTAGTAGGATTAGTTCTCTTCTTCTATATAAGTCTTCTTCATATGAGAAGGAGGCAAGTTTAAGTTTAAGTTTGGAAAATCAACCTCACTTGTAAAATTTCTTTCTTGTGATCTATGTGTTGTAAGATATTTGAAGTTGCTATTCAGAAGTTGGAACTACTGTAAGATATTTGAAGTTGCTACTACTGTACTGTATCTCATGTGAGTAATCATAATCTCCACTTTCTGACCTTTATTATCTTTGTCTCTAAATATTCTCTTGTTAAGCTCCTAGAATATATTTCAGTGTGAATTTAAATCTTGTTTATTTCGTATAATTTGTTTATTTCGAAGTCAGTAATGGTATCAGAGCCATCTATCTACTGGGGGATATAGTATAGGATTTTTAGTTCATTTAAAATTAAGTTGATTAAGAATAGAACTTAGTCGCGTTATAGAGAAAATAGGCCGTTGATAAAATTAGACCGTCTTAGTACCGTGTAAATCGTTGACCGGTTCATATATTGATCAACTTAATGGCAGGAATATTAAGATCCTTTACTAGATCTAATTCTTCTAGGTCTTTGAACTCAGATCTGGTTCGTCATCATCCTCTCTATTTCCTGTTAAAAATAAAGAAATAGTAACAATAGAAAATATAAAAAGGCATTTACAGAATTGGAATATTCCTACGGTAGATGCTACTACAGTTTATAATAGGGGAAGCTTTTTGCAAAAACACGATTATATCGTTAAAACTGTAGAAGAGGTTTTGCCTATAACAGGGGAATATATGGAAATACCTCTAATATCTCAAAAATTGGTTAACATATACTCTCAAAAATATTGATATTTGCATTATGGTCTTGTCTAAGTTGATGTCAAGCCCTTAACTAGGGAAGGATTAAATAATTCTGTTTTAATCTGTGTTTGAGACAAGAGGCATAAAAGGTTTAAAGATTCCCTAATAGGAGCTGTTAAATCAATCCTTAGTCAGGGGCCTGCACACTTTGATTGTTTACCTGATTTCACAGTCCACCTAAGAGACCCAAATGTCACTAGGTCATTAGTAGTAGACATTCAAACTCATGGTTTTGAAATGGAAGAAGGATCAAGTAATTTGGCCTTTATCTATAGGATATATTTAAAGGCAATAAATTCAATCTGTCCAAATATAAATTTGAAGTCCTTAATTAAGGATAAAAGAGGAGAAACTACTATGTTTCAAACCAATCTGGCAAAATCAAAATCAGTAGTCCCTTAGAAGATTAAATGGGAAATGATTAAATTTCCAAACACTTGGACCCTTGACAGGGTAGCTCAACCCAGAATTCCTCAGAATAGTGAACCAGAAGAAATTATACAACTTGATGATGAGACAGTTCAAATTAGATTTAATAGAGAGAGAAAAACCATAATACCTCCAAGGCTCTCTGATGTTTCTAGTAGGTTTTCATTAAAAAAACCCATTAATAGATCCCAAGCTCCTTGGATACCTAGGGAAATCCTAGATCCTCAAATTCCTAGGGTTACTACACCTTTTGAATTAGGAGAAACTGAAATGGCGGGAGTTAGAAATTTGCCTGAATGAGTAGCTCAGCCAATCTATGATAGACCACAAAGCCCAACACCTTCAGACATGGGATATCCAAATAGACTTGAAACAAGGTTTCAAAGTGTTAATATGATTAGTATGGAAAATTTGAAAGAATGCCTTATTAGGCAGTTTAATGCTAAAGAAAATTAGAATCATAGAAAATGGTTTTTTAAAAAATATTCGTCTGAGGAAAGGAAAAAGCTTCATGAGAAGTACAATAAAATGGTCAAAAAAAGTAATGGAGAAATAGACTTCTTCATTTTCCTAAAAGAATATCATAAAATGAAAAAGATAGATTATCCAGAATTTGACCAAGTTAATACTATTGAAAAAATTCATAAAGAATACATCTTGGCCTCAGGAGAAAAATTAATAACCATTCACCCTCCGGAGTCTACCGTCCAGATGAAAAAAGATGTGATGGCTGTCCTTTATAAGGGAGTTTCAAAAAACCTTATTGAGCCCGTGTCAATAGCAGCATTAAATCATATGGTTGAACAAAATAATTATTCGAATCTTTTCCTCCAAACTTTAGGAAAACAATTAAATAGAATTGAATCTCAGAATAATATTCCTAAGGGAAAAGAGAAAATTGATTGCTCAAAGCCTTCAGCAATCGAACCAGTTTTTTTTAAACCTCCACCAGAGACATCAAAATTTAGATTAGAAAAACCACCAAAGTTCTTATCAGAACTTGTTAATAGATTATCAAAGTTAAATACTTCTGAAAAGAAAGAAGTCAATGTGGTAGAGAAAATTGAAGACATGACTGAAGATGAGCTAGATGAAACCATAGAAGCTCTGAAGGAAGAATAGCCTAATAAAGGCATAAATAAGATTTCTCAAAATTACACCCAGCCAGAATTAAAGCCTTATTATCCTAGGCCTTCATTAATAGACTTGCAATATGAAGATGAAATCTGGCATGGAGTACAATACGACGGATCCTCAATTATGGAATGGAATATTGATGGTCTCCCAGAATATCAGATCCTTAGAGTAATAAAAAATATGACTATATATGCGTCATCTTGTAAGCTAAAGGGTCTGATGCTGATATAGCCAATATAATAATAACTGGCTTTACTGGCCAATTACAAGGCTGGTGGGATAATTATGTATCCCAAGAACAAAAGACCATGATATTAGGAGCCTCAAAAACCATAGTAAAACAAGAGGCAGAAGGAGCTAGTAGAGGTACAACAAGATGCTGTTAAAACCTTAATTTATACCATACTACTTCATTTTATTGGTACCGCGAGGATATTAAATGATAGAAGTCAAGAGCAATTGTTGAACCTTAAATGTCTGTCTTTGTCTCACTACAAGTGGTATAAAGATGCTTTCTTCTCTAAAGTAATGACTGGGGAAGATTTTAATAATGATTTTTGGAAAGAAAAATTTATATCAGGTTTTCCTCCTCTGTTTGCTGATAAAGTTAGGATGAGAATTAGGCAAAAACACAATGGAATAATTTCATACAGCCATTATACTTATGGCGAACTAGCTGCTGAAGTAGTAGCTGAAGGACTATCTCTCTGTAATGATATAAAATTCAAAAAACAGCTTGAAAAAGAAAAGCAACTAGGCAAGAAGTCTCTAGGCGATTTATGTGAACAATTTGGTAATCCTCCTTTAAATAAACCTTATAAAAGGGAAAAAAGGAAAATAAGTAGACCTCATTTCAAAAGGTTAAAACCAATAAATAAATATAGAGAAATAAAGGCCCAAAGAAAAACTAATACTTATTCTCCTAAAAAGGAAAACAAGAAGCCCAAAGGAAAAAATAAGACAAAAGGACCCAGCAGTACCTATTTGTCATAAGTGTGGAAAAGTGGGGCATTATGCAAATAGATGTTAGACCAAAGCTAAAATTAATGAATTAGAAATAGAAGAATCTCTTAAGAAGCAGTTGCTAGAATACTTTGTGACCAGTGACTCTGACTTAAGTAGTCAAATAGATTCTTCTGATGACCAAGAAGAAGTTAATCAATTATATATTGAGCAATCCTCAGAAGAAGAAAATTGTAAATGTGATCATTATAGTGCCGCTTTTAAAAGAAACGGATTGAGCATAAATGTTTTAACAAAAGAAGAAAGTCTTATTCTAGACATTATAGATAAAATTGAAGATCCAGAAGAAAAGGGAAAAGCCCTACAAAAATATATAGCATTATCAAAAGAATGTTCCTGCAAAGGGACTACAATAGTGCAGAAAAAACTTCAAGAAAAAACACGGCATTATTCTTTTAATGAAATTCTTAAAAGGATAAATATAAAAAAAGATAAAGAGCCAACAGTTCAGGATCTCAAGGCAGAGGTCAATGAAACCAAGGAAGAATTAAGAAAACTAAAAACAAGAGTTCAAACCTTAGAACTTATTAGTTTTAAGGAATTATCTAAAAATTGGAAGAAGAAGAAGAATATCTGGATGAGCTTTCAGAAAAAAATAGAAACTAGATCTGTCAATACGATAGATAGAGTAATATCCCAAAAATGGTATAGCAAAGTTACCTTAGTAATTGCAAAAGAATATATTATTAAAGTAGAAGCCCTTATAGATTCAGGAGCTGACTTAAATTGCATAAGTGAAGGAATAGTTCCTACAAAATATTTTTCTAAAACCACCCAAGTACTTAACACAGCCAATGGAGGAAGAATGCCGATTCAATTCAAACTCTCTAACGTCAGGGTTTGTTTTGATAAAGTTTGCTTAGAAACCAACTTCCTTTTAAGCAAAGATATTTCTAGATTGGTCATTTTAGGAACACCATTTTTAAGTATGTTATACCCCTTTCAAGTAACTCATGAAGGGATAATTGCAGAACTAGATAGTATAAAAACTAAGATCAAATTCACTTCTAAACCTAAATGGAATGAAATAAACGACCTTAAAATCAAGGTGGACGAAAAAGAACGCTTTCTATTCTTTCTAAAGCAAGAAATAGATCATAAGAAAATAGAAGAGAAAAATAAATTGCCTTATAACTAGGCAGAGATAAAGAAATTTCAGGAAAAATTAGAAAAAGAAGTCTGTGCTAATATTCCAAATGCTTTCTGGTATAGAAAAAAGCATATAGTAGAGTTACCATATAAGCCTGATTTTAGAGAAAGCTTGATTCCTACAAAAGCCAGATCTATCCAAATGAACAATAGACATTTGGAAATTTGTAAAAAAGAAATAAAAGATCTACTTGCTAAGGGACTTATTAGAAAAAGTTCCAGTCCTTGGTCTTATCCGGCATTCTATGTTGAGAATGCTGCTGAAATTGAAAAAGGAGTTCCAAGGCTCGTTATAAATTACAAGCCTCTCAATAAAGTTTTAAGATGGATTAGATATCCGATCCCAAACAAAAAAGACTTATTAAATAGAGTCCATAGAGCAAAGGTATTCTCGAAATTTGATCTGAAGAGTGGATATTGGCAAGTCCAAATAGCATAAAAAGATAAATATAAAACTGCTTTCATTGTCCCTTTTGGGCATTCCGAATGGAACGTAATGCCCTTTGGATTAAAAAAAGCTCCTTCAGAATTCCAACGAATTATGAATGAGATTTTTAATCCATACTCTAAGTTTATCATAACATATATTGATGATGTATTAGTTTTTTCAGAAAGCATTGATCAACATTGGAAACACTTAAAAGTGTTTTTTGAAGTTATTAAACAAATCAGATTAGTGGTTTCCGCTAGAAAAATGCAAATATTCCAAACAAAAATAAGATTTTTAGGTCATAATATTAAACAAGGGCTTATAAGTCCGATTGATAGAGCTATAGCTTTCGCGAAAAAATTCCCAAATGAAATAAGAGATAAAAAGCAATTACAAAGATTTCTGAGAAGTTTAAATTATATAGCAAAATTTTATAAAGATTTGGCAAAATATTCAAACCGTTGTTTGATAGATTAAAGAAAAATCCTCCAGATTGGGATGATAAATGTACTACAGCAATACAAAAAAAAAAAAAAAAAATCAAAAGTAAAAGAAATTCCTTGCCTGGCTCTACCAAATCCTGAGGCTTATAAGATAGTCGAAACGGATGCTTCAGAAATAGAATATAGTGGTATACTAAAACAAAGAGAAAATAATACAGAAATATTGGTCAGATTTACCTCGGGTGTCTGGAATGCAACTCAAAAAAACTATCCAACAATTAAAAAAGAGGTCTTGGCTATAGTATTAATAATATCAAAATTTCAAGAGGACATATTGAATAAAAAGTTCTTGCTGAGAATTGATTGTAAAGCGGCCAAATCAGTCTTAGAAAAAGATGTTAAAAATTTGGCTTCAAAACAAATATTTGCTAGGTGGCAATCAATTTTAGCTATATTTGAATTTGAGATAGAACATATAAAAGGAGAAACAAATTATCTTCCTGATTTTCTAACTCGTGAATATCTGCAGGGCGTGACGGAGACATCGTTCTAGTACCTCATCCCCATCCAAATCAATCTTAGTCTCTCCTCAAAAGAAAGAAGACTTCAAACTTCTTGGAAAGAAAAGAATTTTAGTAATTGAAGAATCAGGCCTTATCAGGCCAATTAATGATATAGTTAAAGACTTTCTACCTTTTAATCTTCCTCCTAACTGTTATCCAAAAACCAGAGAATGGTATGAACTCATTCTGACAGAAACTCATTCTGCATCATTCTCCCATACTATGAGAAACAATAATGAAATAGCTTATTCAGCTTTTAGAATTCATAACGTTCTAACTCTAGAATTCATAACGTTCTAACTCTAGAGGATTGGGAAAAAAGTCCTCATCAAAGGACTTATTTTTCAACTGCAAACAACTATCCAAAATCATATAACTACTTTGATTATATAGAAGCTTAGGAAAATGTCCTGTTCTACCAAAATTCAATAGGAAGACACACCTGGTTTCTATCTTTTAAAACTGAGGATAAGTATTACAATCAGTTATTCCCTAACTGGTTCAAACAATATCATGCCTTAATAGGTATCACACCAGGTTTTTTCCCAGAAGATCTTCAAAAGAGCTTAAGTCTTTTCCAAAAAGAGAATAAGGATAACTTACCAAATCCAGATGATTCTTGCTTAATGTTTATGGTATATTATGAAATTCCTTGGATTCTAAGCTGAAATTACGAAATAGAAAAACTTACGATTAGGAATGACTTAATATTCCCATTCTTATCCATAACATTCTCGGAAAAATGGTGGAAAAAAATATGATTTTGCTCATTTAGTTAAAGAAAGAATAAGAATAATATATTTTAAAAATTCCTCACAAATGAAAGAATATATCTCGAAAAAAGATTCTCAGAAAGTTTCAAACATGATTAATGTTCTTTCAAAAAAGCAATTATCTTCTCAAGAAAAGAAAAAATTAAAGCAATTATTGAAATCTGACGATGAGAATGAAGAAATGGATTTAGAAGACACTGAGAGTGAAGACAGCTGGAATCCACCAAGTCACGTCCAAACCCACTTGGCTGGCTACTCTCAAGACCCTAATGATCTGTAAAGTCACCTTTTGCTCAACCTTATCAGGTTGCCTGTCCCGTTCCTATCCAAAAAGAATCTACTTTTTGAAGTTTTCAAGATAACATGGTTCCATGTACATGTACATATTGTGTGCGCGCTCGCTCTCATGCCTCTCAAGTTCCAAGACTACTTGCATGTTTCCTTGCTACAGGCTTATGTTGAGTCCTATTACTTTTCCACAAAATTGGCCAGGATAGGCCCAGATAGATGGATAGGATGCATGTTGATTTGAGATCTCATATCAACCACAGGTCAATTAGACGAGTGACATCAATGTGGACAAGGAAAAACATGCAAAGAAAAGACAAATTGCATGAATAGATAGAAGATTTATCCTACTCGCCCGCTTTCTCAAAATATAAGTGAATGTCAGCTTCACAGCCTTCACAGGGAGAAAGAAATGCCTGAAACATGTGAATCAATCAGGGAAAATCAGAGCATAAAATGATGAATCGATTGGCAAAAATACTCTGTAAACTCCCAGAAGGTATCAATTAAAAAAAAATTAAGTGCTGATTGTGACAGTGAATCGATGATGTTTGCAGAAAATTTCCAATCAGTAGGGATGAGGTTTTTCCAAGTAATTCATTCACAACAATTTGACGGAAATGACGTTTCAGGGCTTGCATTGCAACACCTTCAATTCCTTCACACCAAAAGTGACATCTACAGGGTCCCCAGGGTGAGTGTACTGAAGAAACTCTTCCGTGGGATCAATCCACATCTGAGTGTGTAGTGATGAATCATTCTCTGCGGTTGAAAATTGAAGAGTAAACATGCTGATCATTGTAAACTCGCAATAAAAAAAAATCCATGTTACCTTTCGTTGGGTCTAAATAACTTCTAAGTTCAACAGCTTTCCCTCCAATTTCACTTGCTGCATCAGAAGGCAAGGAAATAGGTTCTGTTGCAACGATGGTGATTCCTGAAGGGACGACTGAAAATTAGCAAGCAGTCTGTTGAGATCTTGAGGCCTCACTACAAGGCTACTTGGGAATCTTCTCCTGTCAAGAGACAAATGTTGTATGTTTGGTTCAACATTGCAAGTAATCCAATATGCCTTTGTCATTCCTGCACAGCAACCAATATGAAGTTTGAAACCATAATGACAACAATAAATGTGAGAATACGTGTCATGCAAGTGTTAGATATTAGAAGCTAAACATGCTCCTATCTCATTTTTTTTTTTTATTGCTTTGATGAGAGATATCATCATTTGAAGCATGCTAAAATGTTCCTTTCCATAATCCATGGTTTTTTTTTTTTCTTTGAGCAACCTTCTCAAATGCTTATTTGGGCACACATCTAAAATCTTCCCCAAAATCTTTCCCTGTCCCTTCTGTTGCTCTACTCAGATCGTCAATGATCACTCAGTGTCCAGCAGCATACAGCTTAATTCTTAATGCTTCGTGACAAAATAAAAACATAATTTGGGGAAAAATGGAAGAAATGACTCCATTTCCCAAATCCAAGCTAGACGAGTGCCACCAAAAGTAACTCTCTTACCTTATTCTCATACAAAAAAAAAAAAAAAAAAAAGCCGGCATCTGCAACAGCAATAATCTGTAGCAAATACAAACAATTATTACTAAATTTTCACCTGCATTTTAAGAACTTTCATCTTCTGTATTGAATACAATCTCAACCAGCAATAAGCATAAAGCATAATACACGTGGTGATTTACCGTTGAAACACTCCAAGGTCCACTGCACTTTCGATGCGTCAGGTTCGAGCAATTTGCTTCTCAAATGATCCACGCTCGCAATAGTGTCCTGAGTACCGAACAAACAGCCTGAAACAACGTCAGTAGGCAAAATCATGGAGCCCCGTGACTATTAAATTTCGCAGAATGATAAAAAAATTAAAAAAAATGATTTAAATTCCCTTCAAAAGCACACTACATTCCACTTGGTTGCCAATAATAGTATAGACATCAAAGAACCTGGGCTTAAACGTAATCGACTAGTATGCAGACCGCGACGAGTTGAGCGTGTGAAGAGCAAGCTGCATTTGAAAAAAAAAAAAAAAAAACAAGAGAGAGATGAGAACTGAGATAATGTGGCATGAAAGAACCCCATTATTTTGTAAAATTAACAAAAAACAGAAATCAAAGTGATCATTATTTAGATGTCCATTTTATTCAATCCCCAAAACCGAACGTACAAACAAAACCCTAACTCTTCACTTTCCAGATGATTTTTCAAACCGCGATTACTACAAATCTCAGACTACGCCAAATTCAACAGACGGAAATTGAATTTACGAGTATAATTCAACAAAAAAAAAAAAAAAAGAAACAGAGACGTTCTGATTAGGCAAAAAGAAGAAGATAATTTGGTACTGCAAGAAGGAAAACTGAATTTAGAGAAACTTTGAAAGTGATGAGTGAAGAGACGGAGAAGAAGAGAATGGGTTTGGGGGGAAACCAGAGAAGGAGAAGCTTGAATGGCGAGCTCGTTGCCGACACGCGCGAGGCACGTGACGGAGCGCGCGAAGGTCTTGAGAGCGTTCCCGCTCAGGCTCAACTCCATTGTCTCTCTGCTTCTGCTGCTCTTTCGCCGGTGGTGGGAAAAAGAAAATGACTTGTGAAATTTACTCTATCCTGTTTGTTTTTGTTTTTAAAATTTTTGTAAATATTTTTATACATTTTTTAAGATAAAAATTTTAAAAATATTTTTTATATAATTCTCAAAAAAAAATTATTTGTTAAAATAAAAATATTTTTATTTATTTTAAAAACAAAAAAAATTAAAAGATCTGTTTATTCATGTCATATTTTGAAAAAATTAACTGTAAACAATATAAAGCTCTCACATATTATTACAGTGTAAAAATTTCATGTATTTTAGTTTTCAAACTCAAATTGATAGTTTAAACTACTATACCAAACACCTTAAACATGTTTAATAGGTTGTTTTGACACTTTAGTTATAATTAAGTTTTAACTTTTAAGAACTGTAGCATATGGGAGTTAAATATAGCAACTTTTTGCTTTTTATTATAACTGTTGAGAATTTTGAATTATCACAATTAAAACTAATGAGTTGAAACTAAAGTACCAAATACCCTATACTAATCCATGCACCTTTTTAAAATCTTATTGAAAAAAAAAATTAAGAAAGTAAATAGCACGTGCATAATATGTGCTTTCAACTGGTACAATATAGTATAATAGTAATTCACTAGGTTTTGGAAACAATTTTCACAAAATAAAGCGGAAATGTGGTGATGGTGTAGGTCATGTATAACGAACGGTTTCTCAAAACATTTGTAATATGCTATAGATTATGTTAATTTTACGCGTAAAGAAATATATAAATACTTTACTTACTGGAAATATGATTGGGAAACAACCGGCTTGCAAAGGACGTTCTCTTTAAGACAAAACCACATTATTCCTCGTTTAGTCCTTGGCACCGAATGAATGAACGGATGGGCTTTGAAGGAATATGGTTTCTTAAAGATCACTCAACTAATTTAAGTTACAAAATAGTTTTTCTTCAAAGTACTCTCAGTCTCTTCAAGACTCACAAATATGTTCTAGATCAATTGAGGAGGCCTTATTTATAAAGAATAAACGATCTAATCAATTTTAGAAAGCCTTTTTATTTTAATTTAATACAAATATTTAATTAAAATAAAAGACACAGGTTTCTCACTCTTATACTGTGATTGATGGCACACATAGAGAGATTCTTTGTGCACATGGCGCCATTTTCTGAGCAGTGCAGCAATATCAGTTGTTTCTACATTAAACTTTCCATATTTAAATTAAATTACATTTATTTAAAATTGAAAATACTAAATATGAAAACTTTGTTAACAAGCTTTGATGTGCACAAAAGAGCTTTCATCTTTGTGCTTGGGTGCCACACACAATGAGACCCTCCCACTATGTGCACCACACACAGTAGAACTCACCAACTGTGTGACTTTTAAAATTAATTATTTAATTTTATTTATTAAACAATCTAATTATTTGATAAATATAAATCTATTCATAATTAATTTATTTTGAGTGATATATAATTTTAGAATTCAATAATTATAAATTATTATTTAAATCAACAAATCCACTTGTCCAACAACGTGTACAATGATGGGGGGACTAATGGGCTCGCGTCCAATAAAACCAACATATTAAATAATCTATTTAATTAATATATTAATTTGTTATTAATTCTAGTGTAACTCTATTAAATACTTGAAATTGTAGAATTCAATTTCTTATTTCTTACAGTTGTTCGCTTGATATAATCATTACATATAAGTCGATCCTCCAAAAATAATTCATAATTAGAGTTAGGTAATATTCGATAACTTCTCTAATTACTTTTTTATCTTTAAGTGCTATTGATTATCTAATGAATAATAAATTCGTTAACTTAATCATAAATTGAGTGCTCTTATTATTTAAGCCTTGAATCAATGAAGTATGCTTATATGCTTTAAGGCATGTTTGACACATTGTATTGTATTGTATTATATTACATTGTATTATATACAAAAAATATAATGTAATATAATATAATATAATAAAAGACGATGTGTCAAACAAGTCGTAGTAATTTAGCCATCAAAATAAGTCACAGCATCACTCTCCAATTTCTATGTTGTCTCCTTTATCCCACATGACAAACCAAGACGAGGACAGTTCTGGTACTACCTTTCCTTTCTTTCAACAAGAGCTTCAATCTAGAAGAGCACTTGCACCAATCCAAATTGATCATTGTCATGCTTTCTTAGTTGCTATTTGATTAAGTTGTAAGAACTACGGTTTTCATCATAAACTTAGTTATAAACAGTGTAAAGCTCTCATATGTTACAGTAACAATAAAAAAAATTATTACAGTATAAAACTCTTACATATTATAAAAAAAATAGTTCTAACCAACGATTTTCACCACCCTCCTAGACACCCTCTTATTTTTTAAATGTATTTCATCGGCTTGAATTATCGAGAGGACCTCGAGTACTGGTCCACAGTACGAACGAAAAAATCATACCTTTGACCTAATCAAACATCCAATCCAATATTCAAAACAATACCAGTTTTATTTATTTCTCCATGCCTTGTGTTCACTATAAATTCCACACCTCACGCTTGCCCATTGACCTAACTTGCTATTCTGGTCAGTACACACAATGTTTCCTTCACTCAATTCCAACCTCATCATCATCGCCCTCCTTATCCTCACCACACCACTACTTTCATCATCATCACCATTTCCCATCAATGTCTGGCCCAAGCCAACAACCTTCCTGTGGGCCGACCCGCTGCAGGCCCACCTCGTCTCCCCCACCTTCACCATCTCCTCCCCCGACCACCCCCACCTCTCCGCTGCCGCAAACCGGTACCTCCACCTGATCCTAAACGAGCATCACCGCCCCCTCGTCCCCCCTTCCCCTGCCCTCCTCAACACCTCCGCCGCCCCGCTGCAGGCACTTTCAGTCTACGTGTCCGATCTCGGCGCACCCCTCGCCCACGGAGTCAACGAGTCCTACATCCTCATGGTCCCCGCCGCCGGCGGTGCCGCCAGTCTCACGGCGGCGACAGTGTGGGGCGCCATGAGGGGGCTGGAAACGTTCTCGCAGCTAGTGTGGGGGGAACCCTCAGCGGTGGCCGTCGGTGTGGAGGTGGAGGACTTGCCGGCGTACGGTCACAGGGGTGTCTTGCTTGACACGTCGAGGAATTATTATCCGGTGGAGGATTTGCTGAGGACCATTTCGGCCATGAGCGCCAACAAGCTGAACGTGTTCCACTGGCACGTCACGGACTCGCACTCGTTCCCGTTGGTGGTGCCGTCGGAGCCGGAGCTGGCGGCGAAGGGCTCGTACGGGTCGGACATGATCTACACCACCGATGACGTGAAGAGGATCGTGGAGTTCGGGCTCGACCACGGCGTCAGGGTCGTGCCGGAGATCGATTCACCAGGTTTTGATTTTTGCAAAATCTCTTGATATGCTTTTTTTTTTTTTTGATTTGATCTGTATAACTTAACTTTAGGGAAGATCCTGAAATCTTTGATATTTATTTATTTATTTATTTTTTAAATGGGGCCTCAACAGCAGGACTACTGAGTCCTGACCCCACCCAAAGTCTCTATTTTTGTTTCAATTATTATACAAATAATTAAAACTAAAAAGAGGATCCAGTCAACATGGGGTTAATGTGAACCGATATTTAAGTTCATTTCTATTATTTTGTTTTGTTTTTGTATTAATTTACATTTTTTTACGAGGGGATATTAAATGACATTCTTATTAAATGAGTAAATAATAACAATAATAATCATAATAATATTTTTCTTTTAAAATTTATTTCCCAAGAAAATAAAATTCATTACTAATTTTTTTTAAACCTCACCTTGTAATTATGTCACATATAAATTACTCTTAAATTATGCCTATTGAAGTTTTTCACTATTACCCGAAGAAGAAACAAAAAAAGTTCATTACTATTTATTTATTTATTTTGCTCTGAAGTTCATTACTATTTATTGTGAAACTTCTTGTTCCCCCGGCAAAACCAAAAGAAAAAAAAAAAAAAAGAACAAATCAGTCTCCATAACGATTAAATTTAACTACATATAATAAATTTACCTTGAAAAAAACTACATATAATAAAGTTCATTCTATTTCTATATGCTTCAAAACAAATTTTTGCAGCCCACACAGGATCATGGGCAGAGGCGTACCCGGACATAGTGACGTGCGCAAACAAGTTCTGGTGGCCCGCCGGCGCAAAGTGGGAAGACCGCTTTGTATCAGAGCCAGGCTCAGGCCAACTCAACCCTCTCAACCCCAACACCTACAAAGTCCTCAACAACCTCATAAACGACGTCGTTCGTCTCTTCTCTGACCCCTTCTTCCATGCCGGCGCCGACGAGATCGTCCCCAACTGCTGGAACTCCGATCCCACCATCCATTCCTTCTTATCTAACGGTGGAACTCTCAACCAACTCCTCGAGATTTTCGTCAACAAAACCTTGCCCCACGTTGTTTCTCATAACAAGACTGTCGTTTATTGGGAAGACGTTTTGTTAAATGACATCATAAAGGTTCACTCCAAGTTTCTTCCGAAGGAGAATGTTGTTTTTCAGACGTGGAACAACGGCCATAACAACACGAAACGGATTGTTTCGGCGGGGTATCGGGTTATCGTCTCGTCGGCGGAGTTTTACTACTTGGATTGCGGCCATGGGAGTTTTGTGGGGAACAACAGCGCGTACGACGATCAAACGGGGAGTACGACAGGGAATGAAGGGTGCGAGCCATTTAAGACATGGCAGACTATTTATAACTATGACATTGATTATGGGCTGAGTGAGGAGGAGAAGAGGCTTGTATTGGGTGGAGAGGTGGCGCTTTGGTCGGAGCAAGCGGATGGGACGGTTTTGGATTCTCGGGTTTGGCCACGGGCGTCGGCGATGGCGGAGACGTTGTGGTCGGGGAACCGGGACGAGGGCGGCAAGAAGCGGTATGCGGAGGCGACGGATAGGTTGAATGAGTGGAGGAGTAGGATGGTTAGGAGGGGAGTTGGGGCTGAGCCAATTCAACCTCTTTGGTGTGTGAGGAATCCTGGGATGTGTAACACTGTCAATTCCGTGGCTTAACATGTGTGATCAAAACTTTTTTTTAAGTGTTTCAATTTTCTTTACAAAATATGCTATGATCCCTTTTGATAATTAACTCATATATATATATATATACATGTAGTCATTGAATGTTAATGATACCAAATAAATTTTACTTCAAGTACTTGAGATTTTTTTTTTCCATTTTAAAAACTTTATGCTAAGGCACGAAAAGCTTATATAAGAGCTGTTCAGTTTTGGACCTACAATCAGATAGAAACCGTATTAGAATTAAAAAAAATTCTAAAAAAAAAAAAATACAACTATTTAATTGTCAGATGGGGGACAAATGCAACAAGTAGTGGTAGAGTTTTTTATTTTATTTTTTTATCTACTAAATTTTTGTTCTATCTCCTTTGTACTTTCGTTATGTATATTGTTCTATTCCTTCTTCATTGCTATTTATAGTAAAAGGATATTTTCGTCAAAATTCAAGGTTTTTGAAGCCTTGTAATGGTTTCCTCATCTCAATTGAAGTCTTTAAATAGCGCAGAACAACTTAATTTCAGAATGGCAAATTTTTCTTTTGGTAAGAGTCATTTATGTTTTTATTGTGCATGTCTAATTGGTTTGTAATTTTAAGTTTGAACTATTGTTCTTAAAAATGAGAATTAGAAAGAAAAAAAGTAAACGGCATGGGAATTTCATTAGGGTTTAAACAAGCATAAGCCTCATACTTTAGGTAGACTGACCTAAATCTGATAGAGGAATGGTGACAAACACTTAGATTGTAATCTTTTATATTATACTAGAATCCTGTTATTTTATATGCCAAGTTCAATCATATAGTATTTTCATTCGTTTAAAATATGGGAACTTTTATAGTAGTGTTTGTCTTTTTTCACTACTTGTGGGAACTTTTTTTTTCCCCAACTATTGGCTTAATTTTTGACTTTTAATTGTCTGATTTGTAAATTGGATCAATTTTGTATCTTCCACAACAAATTTTAAATGCCTAGTCATGCTGTTGATAAATTTACAGTAGAAATTTTTAATACATGGGTTTGATAGGCTCAGGCTCGCTAAATTTAGATTAAAAAATTGTAAACCAGTAACATTAACATGTACCCACCAACAATTGTCTTTAAACCAAAGCCGAATAATAGTAAGTGGGCTGTTGAAATACAGGAAAAGATGTACATTACTGGCCCAACCAATCCACTAGCTCATTCGGTTGGGGGATTTTTTGCTGAACCAATAATGGTTAACACGTACCATGTTATCTTTATCAAAGAAGTCAAATAACTGAAGAACAAACCGGGGAACTCCAAATGCTTAAGGAAGTCTGCCGAGTAAGACCTCAAAGAGACCATGTATAGCTAGAAACCCAGATAAGCCACCAACATCAGGGCACAAGCTAGTGTCAAGACGACCACTTCTGATATGACATGTGGCTTACTATATGTTCGAATCATTAAGAAAACATGAGAATTACAAATCTCAAAAAAGGAGTAATAATAAAGAACATTCTTTCCGAGCCTTTCCTAAGTAAGAAAAAAAAAAAAGCCCAAAACCTCAAAAAAAAAAATGACATGTCAAAAATATATTGATTGATGGAATATTCATCAGATCTTTCACAAGCTAATTATCTTTTAGCTAATTTATTACTATTAAAAATTGACTCCTTTCTTCATTCTTAGTTTCAAATATCTCTATTAATATTTGGCTAAGTTTGAGGGTGTCTTTGTAAATCAATCCACGACCATTTGGAGGTAGAGCTCAATTGAACTCACGAGAGATTATCGAAACAGGTATGAAGGGATTGATGTTTGGAATTTTGGGAAAACAGATTGAACCCAAAAGGGAGGGCAGGACTACAATATGTCCCTGGATCTTCATTTCATCAAACGATGCCACCTAGCCTCTCATGTTGCCATCTTTCAACACCTAGCACCATCTCATTCTCTTGGCTATTGTAGTCATCTTTAAAAAAAAAAAAAAAAAAGAAGTAGACGGCGGCCATTGGCATATTTTTCCCCAAGTACTACAAAAAGATACGTTCAAGGCGCTAACATTAATATTTGTTGAATGTCCTAACTATATACCCCATCTTTTTACGAGAGGTATGTCATCTCAATTCTATTGAATACACCAGTGGTCAGAATACCGGTCGATATCGTTCTAACATACAAACTAAATCGAGTACTAAGCAAAGGAAAATGGAAGCTCCATGATAAGAGAGTCGAGAAAAGAAGCTAATCAAGTTATTAGAAAGTTCATATACTGGCTATGCTTTCTTGGACAAATCGAAGGAGCGTCACTCCCATCAACTAAGAAAACAACGTAACAATAAACACCTAAGCAGTCCTTCGCCTAAGACCAAAGACTTTTGAGAGGTTTCATATCAGAAGAATATCAAGTCAAAAGAGACAATCAATAATTACACTCTTGCTAAAAAAGAAGTGGAGGTTGTGGTTTCATGATTTTTGGCTTAGCCCGCGGCAATAGCATTAGGAGGTTACTGCTTTCCTTCTGTTCATATGGTAGACCTTTTATTTTTTTTCCTCTTTTATCGCGAAATTGTTGTCAGAACTCATAAATTTGTGAAATATGTGATCAATGATTTTTCTTTTTAAAGAAAAATACTTGTACTGTTCGTGTTCAAAAGGGAAATAGTTTTGAGTTGTATAAATGAATCTTATTTCTGGTTGTTTTCGTTTACCTTCTTTGTAAGGTTATTGCTTTCTGTATTATTCTTTTACTTCGATTAGGGGTATATTTAGTTTTGTCGGTTCAGTTATTTGTGCAAAATTTTAACCGAACCGAACTATTTGGTTTTTAAGAATTTAAAATTTGAAACTGACCCAAAATAATGCAAAACCGAATCAAAACTAATTACATTTCAGTCAATTCGGTTTGGTTCGGTTTAGTTCGGTTTTATTTTATTAATGTTTAATCTTTGTTAGTTGTGGTAATATTTACATTATGTTTGGATTTTTAATTTGACATTACATTAATTCATTCATTGGTTTTTAGTATATACATATGAAGGTAAATGCCTTTCTTTGTAATTCTTTTTTTTTTTTTCTGCCTTTTTCTTATCTTCCTTCCAAATGCACATCTTTGTCACAGACCGGTTATTTCAATCCTCGTGCAGACGAGCCACGCAACACTCACGTCATCTCTCTCGGCTAGCAAGTTAGCCTTGAATGTTTCTTGCAACGTAACGAACCACGATTGTAAATTATGTTGCGAGCATGAGCATATTTTGACATGTCACTATAATATTAAGACGTCACGATAATTCAAAGAAGTGATAGCAAATAACACAATAAAGGATGTAGAAAGCAAGTTGGTACGCATAATAAGACAAAAATGAAGCATCAACCAAGGAAACAATTAAGTAAATATACAAGGCAACATAGATTCAAAATAGGCTACTTCTTTTATTAATAAGAGCGAATAAATATATGGCCAGAGCTCTCATCATACCTATGGCCCGGCCCCCATGGCTACCTAAAGAGCCACTCCCTAAAGAGCTTCCTAGTCTTTTCCGTTTGACGGTAGGATATCAAAATTGTGAAGAAGCATCAAAATAGTTACACTCAAACTCTATAATTCTTTACATAGATGCATCCTTAAAATTATTTTAAGTTAATTTTTGTTGAAAATAAATTATATACCCACTCGATAGCTTATTTTCTGGATTTTTTTTCATTGATGTTCATCATGAAATGATCTTATTATTAATTGATTTCATGGCTCGGGTTTAGATTTTATATTGCAGATCTCATTACATTACCTATCTTTTCTTTATTTCCGCTCAACATGTATCACTTTTCCTTGTCTTACCGTTTTGTGGATTTATGTTGGTGGTATAAATTGTAGTGCTTTTGTGAAAAATAACTCTGTTAGACCAATTGATCATTCATTGTTTTACAAATCATAAGCTTGTCTCTGAATCTTTCTTTTGTTTGGTACATGCATGAATAGATTAGAGTGTATTTATTAGCAATTTTAGCTAGATTTGACGCCACATAATCATAATGCATACATACATACATATATATATATATATATAAAATATTTTCCTTGATTCACCATTCATATCTCATTCCTTGACTGGCCATGCATCTCATTACACCACCTCGTATACAGCTTCATACCTCATTGATTACTTTTATCTTTTCTTGTTGTGTGAAATTATGGTACATTTGTATGAAGGTTTAGTAAAGTTTACTACCCTTTTGCTTAATTTTTTGCTATAAATAAATTATATATCGTGTACATAATTTATTTATTATTTTTTTCTTTCTGTAGAAATAGTGAAAGTTTCCGTTATTGTTGCTTACAAAAGGTAGATGGAGTTCTAGTAATTGTTATGTGGAGTTTGCTTTTCCGTCTATTTTGGTTTTGGAGGATGTTACATTGAAGGACTCTCGGGAGGAGGTTACAGTGAGAGAAATACATATTGACTATGATAAGACTTAGAAAATGTATGTTTTTTAAAGTTAAAATCAATTATTTTGTATTAATATTTCTCATCAAACTCCTTAATTAAAACAATTGTGTGATAAATAGTATTTTTGTAACACCTCGAAGTTAATTAAATAGTATTAAGAGTGTTAAATGGTGAATTAGTGTGCCATGATGAGTGTTTTAAACTTAATTTGATTATTTTGTGAAAATTAAGAAACTTTGTGTTAATTTACTCTTTTAGTGATTTTTAATTATTCTAAATTGTTTTTTATTGTTAATTTAAGTTTTAATAAAACAATTTGATTTGAAAACAGAGTGTGGTTACACAC